>CM074946.1:5228396-5243797 GCA_037577455.1 Pangasius macronema
ATGTTGTTTTTACCTGTTTGAGAAGAACATTATTCATGATGATCATGGGTGACAAACTTTGGAACGATCCTCCAATGACAGCCAGCTGAGAAGTTTGGGACCTGGAACCTGACACTGCTTGCATCCCCGGTCGCGCTGCATCCTCTGTGTCTGTCTGGTCAACTACACTCAGATGCTCAGAACTAGCATCTACGGGGGGGCGGGGGGGACGAAAAGAAATTAAAAACAAAAACAACACAATAACAACCCCCTCAACACACACACACACACACACACACACAGAGCCAAGAAACAGAAATAAATTTGTATTCTGACACCAAAAAGACACTATTTTATAATACAAACCTGAGAAGCCAGAATCCCTTTCAGAATCAGGTTTGGACTTCATTATTCTCTTTGTTTTAGATTTGCCCATAGTCGTTACAAGTCCGTCATCTTTCATCTTGCTCGCACCACACTCGCACCACGCTCACACTGCCACAAAAAGCGCTGATAAAAGTCACACAGCAACTATTACACGTCATCAAAACTTTTCCTGATACGGAAATCACATTGTTTTTAGTTTCAAGTTTGTTAAAATGCATCATGACTTAAACAAATAATTAAATTTGGAAAAAAAAAAAACGCAAGCATTTAAAGATTGTAACAATTGTGGCACATACTGCAATATTTGACCAGACTAGAAATATTGCAAGCTATTATCACTTAAAATTGTATCAGGTGCATTAGATAAGTACTTGATGTACAATGCGATAACAAGCACAAGGCAGTCACTAACACCAACACATTAATATAAAATGCTGTCTACACACACACACACACACACACATATACATTATATATACACACACACATTATATATATATATATATATATATATATATATATATATATTCAAAATGTATTGCAATCAAATAATCTGTGGTGATGCAACGGTAGCATTTGAGAACTGGTATGGAAAACATAATGTAGTACTTTAGTTACTGTGAAACCTGCCATAGCAGATACAGAATGAAGCTGCAACAAGGAAACTACTGTAATGAAAAAAAAAATAAAAAATGCAGCTACTCGTCATTTAAAATTCAGTATTCCCAACAGTCAAAACATTTGCATGATAGTGATAGTATGACAAGCCAAAATATTTTAGATACTTAATCAAAAGCAGGCACTTGACCAGTTGACTAAGGTGTTCGAGGACATAATGCAACCCCCCAATGCGATATAGGAAATGACACTTTGGTAATGTGCACAAAAATAGCTTTATTTCTGATCAGATTAGAACCTGCATGCAGAAACCAATGATCCACTGATTTCTTCACTACATTGGTGATTTCACATCATGTGTTGAAGGAAAAAAGCAGCAAAATTTTCATACTTTCACCCCATGCAAATAACATGGCTCATTCATTCACCTTGTAACTAGTACGAGTATCCTTCTACAAAATATAAATAGACATCACTTAAAAAGGACTAAAAGAAATAAAAACTCTTACAATATAAAAAAATGCATAAAAAAAAAAAAAAATCTTCCACTAGTGTATAGATTTCTCTTTTCTAAAATCACATGTACAGCTTGGATGGGGAGAAACCCCCGACCTGAAGGAAGGCAATAAAATAGTCTATTCAAAAGTTAAATTAACACAATAATATAATAAAAAAAAAAAATAAAAAAGAAGTATTATATGAAACACTGAAAAGAGAGAAAATGTTGACTATAAAAACACTGAGAAACAGAACAAAAGTTAGTATAAGCATTGGTCATCAATTTGAGACTCCCATTTTGCACTGGTAAAGAAGCAATATAAAAACAATAGAGTCACTCACTCGATGTTTAATTTGCATACTCAATACCAGGACAAAACAAGAAGAGAATTATTTTGGCATTTAAATATTTGGTAAATAGGAGTTTGCCAAAAATGGCCACGTACCGAAGTGTACATTTTCAAGATATTCTAACAGCTATTTACAGACCCCTGGAAATGAGAAAACTGTTTGCAGAGATCTTTCTTCAGGTCTTTTGCAAATAATGTGTGTACCTGTCAACTGAAAGGAAGAGGAGCAGCTAAACTCAATGACCGGGATACTTAATTATTTTAATCTGAAACGTGATCATAATTTCATAATTAACAGACAATATAGACATGTGGAATGTAAGAATACCTCATTTGCTGTGTTAAAAATAACCTACATTAACGTTAATGCCCCAAGGTCGCTTTCAGAAGATAAACAGCACGTTCTCAATTCTCGAGTGTCAATTTATACCGCTTTGCCCTAAGAATGGAAAAAAATAATAAATCCGCAGTTTCTTTAAAAGCAAAAGGCTACAGTAACATTCCCCAGCACATACAGCACATACTAAATGACACAGGCGTGTGCAAACAGAGTCAGTTTTGACAGTTTCAAAGTTTTGTACAGACTATGAATCCATTTTTTTTTAGCCGCAAAAGGGCCCCATTTGCACCTTTTAGTGTTACGAAACAGGGAAGTAAAGCAAAGGAACACAATGGCTATTTACTTTGAGCAAAACAATGGGAAACCAGACACAAAAAAAGGAAAAGGTCAGGACTTATACAGTGCAGCTTCAACAGAGCACCTTCTCTCCTGATAAAGTTAAATTCAAATCTACAGTCAGAGTAATCACGGTTTCATTTGAGTTTTGAGCTGGTTCGCGGTGTCTCAGGCTAGACAGAGAGATGGAGCCTAGCTGTGTGACAGAGGCACTGTGTGATTTGAGAGTTCAGAGTTCATATTTGAGTTAGCTCAAAAATGCTCGTGTTCATGCGTAGATCTCGGTGGTGGGAGCTTTCTTGTAAATGGGTTTCTTGCCCAAATCGTAGCTGCCTTCGTCCTTTTTCTTCATGCGGTAGACGAGGAGGAGGATGAGCAGCACAGCAAAAAGCAGTCCAACAGCACCACCAGCAATAACAGCTAAAAAAAATAAATAAAAAAAAAAGTAAATAAAATGTACATAAATTATATTAGCAGACTCAGAACATTCAAATCTAATTATTTCCTATTCCTATCTAATTATTTTGCTGCTATAGCTGTTTAGCAGTGGTTTTTATAGTGACTTTTCACTAATAATTCATTTATTTATTGAAGCTTATTTTAAGCATACATGAGTCAGGTGGATATTTTTATATGTAGGTGCATAGTAGTCTAATAAATGATCCATGTCTTGTACATCATGAGAGCAGCTACATTTTTATGTTTCCTAGTGATGATCAATATATCTTACCAGCCAGCACTTCTGTCTTGTTAAAAATGTTCTGTTCTCCTGCGTGAGACAGCTGGACACTGGGAGGATGAGCAACTTCGTTCTCTCTCACCAGCTCGTTATCATTAACTGTTGGCTGAGGCTGAACCGGGGGCTCTGGGATGCGGTTATCAATGTTTTCAGACTAAGAGGCAGACACAAAAAAGAAAAAAAAATTAGCAAGCTAGTTTTTCCCTACATCATACACATTACACAGTATCTCCGTCTATTAATTTTTTTTCAATTAAACCTGCTCAGCTATTTAATTTGATTAAATACTTTTATATGCTGGGTAGTCACCTACCTCATATGTTGAAAATTCTTCACTGCTCTTCATTAATGGTTGGTCATCACCAGAGCCTGAGATTTCATCATAGTCTTCAGTGTCCCCATAATTGTCCTCGTCATCATATGTTGTGCTGTCCTCGATGTGAAAAACGAAGTCGCCCGATGAGTCGAGGTCGTCCTGCGATTTCCCAGGCTTTGGAGGCATCCATGTTTCTGTCTCTCGTACCTGCAAGCACGTGCACATAAATATAAAAGATCAGACCACTTATTATTTATCAAATGAGGCCCAATATATTATTCAAACCAGTACTGATGCATTTAGAATACAGTGAGAAAATATGCATTGAGGGTATACTGAGCAAATAATGAAGACTATGTACATGATGGTGTCTTTTGAGCTTAAAATTAAGTCTGATTGAGCCACAATCTTGGAGACACCTACAGGAAGTGCTCGAACCGGTCCTTATCTATATGATTCAACTTACACAGGAAATGACTGATACCATGACAACCCTGAGCACACAGAGTGTCTGTTTGCTACACAATAGGATCAAACACTTGACCATTTTGTGCGTCTTGTATCTGGACTGATTTTAACCACATGCATTTACGCTCCTGTCAGACAGACTGAAATACGCCCATTACAGTCTAACACTAACTTCCAGTACTGTTCTTTGGCCACATTTTATGTAGATTGGCTTTCAAGACACACGAGACAGTCGGGTGTAAATGGGGTCTGTTAACTGGATTTGACCTTTAGGCTAAACATACAGTTGGTTCTTCAAAAGCAAAGCAACAGCCCTGTTGTCATCTCTGTAATTTCAATATTTATTAGAAAGTATAAATGAAAGACAACATCTGAGCTAATTATGTTGGTGGAGCCAAGCCAAGTGGAAAGCACAAGGTAATAACAGGAGGATGAATATCATGAAGCATGTAACCTACAAATTAAATCTTCTTCAATAGCTGGCAGAAAGGTCTAAATTTGCTCTTGCTGTGTTTAATGCTGAGTAACACCTGACTCATTTGATCAGTCTGGCTGATATAGTAAAATTTAAAGCTGACTAACACCTGGTTTCTATGTATTCACGAATGGGTGGATCACAACTGTGTGTTATTCATCCACTCAGCTGAACTTTGTCAGACTACACTCACCGATCAACTCAACCTCAACATTAACTTGGACCAGAGGGTTGGTGCACAATTTAAGGCAATAAAAAAAAAGACTTGATCAAAAAAGGACCGTAGTCAACTAAACAGTTTTTGGAATATATATACTTCCCTGGGGGCGATTATTTTCAGCTCCTTTTTGGCATAGCCATATTTTTATATGACACAATGCCATGAGTTTCAGTTCTCAGGCGTACACTACTAGCGAAAAGAGAGGAATCTCTGGAATGCTACAGTTCCAGTCGTAGACAGGTGACCACTTTATTGCTCAGGTTGCCATGGCTGTAAAAGCCCTAGCGATTATGGGACACAAGGTGGAGTGTGAGACTGGGTGTCCAAAAGGCTAACTTGTATCCAAGCAAGTAAGATGTGTCATTTTTCTATTGAATCACACGTCACTGATTCAGTTGTTCTTTGTCTGCACGCTGTCACGTACTTGCCAGTATGTCAGTCCTTTAATCTGGTGTAAATAAGAACATTGTGTAAACCAGCACAGCCACAGCCACACCTATTTTAAATAATAACACGGCCCTGTGGTGAGATCCACTGAATCAGGTGACCTTGTGTCATATGGTCTGGTGTATAAGTGTAACTAGCTCCTTCTCCAAGTGAACACATTCTCTGATACTGCTTTGATACACTTGTCTTAATACTCTAGATTTCTGCTATCTTTCACACCTGTGTACTGTCTGAGTTTTCCTACTGCTCCCTAAAAGGTAGACTTGGTAGCAAACATGTAGGCACAGGTTTACCTACAGTTCTAGACAGAGATGAGAGTCTTTCCATCTCCTCAAACTTGTGCGCCAAAAACCTGCATATAACCACAATAGTACAAAATAGTGACCTTAACGCCACTGAAGCTATATAAACACGACACATTCAGGAGGGACGTTTCTCCCACGTTTCTTAGTCAGCGAAACAATAAAGCAAATTATGTGACTTTAATAAATCCAATAACATATTCACGGCACTAAATGCTTTCATAAGCTACAGATGGGCTTTTTTTACTAGGGGAGTTACTGCAATGGCTGCCACAAAAGGCCAGACCCATTCTAGGAAAACAAGATCATGCAAATACCACATGAAACTGAGGTCAGCTCTGAGCTCTTCTTTGTAAAGAAATATAAAGCCACTCACAGGAAGGCATACAGTAAGCAGACAGAAAGCACTTGCGTAAGCCCCTTAAAAACTCCCCTGCCTTTAAGAAATTATATAGGCAGAAAACCGCACCAGCTCAAACAATCTTGGCCTGAAAGAGAAAGTTCTGAATACCACACTGGCTCAAAGCTGAGGGGAACACCACACATGAACCAATGTCTAAGAAGACACCTAAAGTTTTCATAAAAGAGAAAAAGACCCAACCATACTACACTGAATATACTGCTGAGGAAAGTACCCTGCATTTAACCACTACAGCAAAACAAAGCAAAATTCCTGACATGTGAAGGAAGTATCTGAGAAATGATTGTATCTGCTGCTGCCTACTAGACCTTCTAACAAAATCAAGGAGGCTTTTTACTCGGGCTTAGTTCCTTATTGAAATCATGACAATCCCACTTCAAGCATTTTTATCCCGTAATAGTAAAAAAACGTGTAATCTATATAGTTATACCTGTAGAAAACTGCACATTCAATGCCCCTGGGGACAAAATATGATCCTACTGCTTGGAAAAGATTTATATTATATTCAAGCTCAGACCCATTTGTTCTATATACACCTATGACCGTGTCTCACACACTGTAGAAGTGTTCCACCTTCAAGGCAGCTATTTATAGTCTTCTTCTATGCGTGCTAGGCAGAACCTGTACAACGGCAACATGAAAACACTCCCATTACGCTGAAGAGAATAAAGGGCTTTTCACATAATTCTCTCAACCTCTCAACGTGCATTTTCACTGAGAGGTGAAGGTGGGAAAAGTGACATTGCTAACTAACTTAGCTGACACAAAACCATGAAATGGGAGCAGTCCAGTGGTTCATCCTGCAACTGAGGTATTCTAGTTAACATAGGTATTTTTAGATTTAGGTGAAATAATGAAGAAAAAAAAAATTCTTTTTTTTTTTTTTTCAGATTGTGGACAAGCACTAGCTGTGATGAACACACACACAGAACATTCTGGCCTTTCCTATGGGAAGTGGAGTGAGATAGCTGAAAAATCTCTTAAGGCAGTGTCCTGGTCCACCGCCCTGCACATTTTTTACTAATTAAGATGATCATTATTAAGTGGCACATTTGAAGAGGAAAGAGCTCAGCTTAACTAAACCCTAAACATTTGGTTCTGAACTGTTAAGGCAAGAAAAAAAAAAGAAATCTAATCTAAACAGGGGTGAAAACTAGATATTTTGGTATGGAACTTCTTTTACACAAAGTGGACCTGGGTGACCAAAATAGTATCTGAAAATATTTTGGGGTATTTTATATACCAAGGCACTTGTATGAACCGAGTATGAACTGAGGAGAGCAACACTGGCTGTGGCAGTCGCTGACATCTGCCTTATTCTCAGTATTCACTCAACTATCTAGTGCTTAAATGAGCAAAACAATACCGCACTGCTTGCATATTATAAGCACAATTCCTGGTTTTCTGTCAGGACAGGTTTCCGCTATGCGCCTGGTCTCTCAGTTCCACGGTACAGAAAACTGATCAGCTGTTACATTTTAGACTCTCTAAACGAATTTAAAATCATCTATCCCCATTAAACTAATAAGAAAATATGGCAGTGTTTTGCTTCGTTCAAAGGTGACCTTGCAGCTCCCTCATTCCAACAATATTCCAAGAAGGCTCATTTTCCCAAAATTTCTGTGACGGAACGCCGCATTGGGCTGTAGAACTTTTCCTAATAAGCGTACATCGCGCTTTCTTTCCTACGTTTGCAATGAGCAACGTGTAATGGAAAATGGACTCAGGAAATATGAGGTATACGGAAGACAATAGTTTCCATACTCTCCCATATTCTAAATTTCTAAAATATGTGACTTGCAAAAATATGTGACAGAGTTGGACATGTGATTATTCAGGTGTTTTAGGGAAAAAAGATTAAAATTTTTTTCCTGTTACCACAGACATTAATTACGCTTTGCAGCAACGAGCACATTCCAAGCATGTTTATAGCTCTACAAATGCACTGACCTTAATGTGAGCACATCCTATATGCAAATCAAAGGCTGCACACATGCACAAGGGAAGAGTGAATGTACATAAATTATTAACTTATTTGATCATTAAAACTTCTTCCTGACTAGCAGCACACAAAAGCCCCTCAGCGTGCCAACATTCCATTCAGCAAAGGGATTTCATAGGCCAGTGGACAGCAATGCAGACAGCGTCATTACATCTTGGTGAAAGTATTTATCAAGTTCACTGCTCGGACACCCACTGGATGTTACATTCTAGCGTAATAACATTACTAATGATTTCAAAATAAATGACTCAAATAGTGGTGAGTGCCCGGTCAAACAAGTGCAATGAATCACATGGTATGCGCATAAACAGCCTGATTGTTGTCACGTCTCTTCCCAAAAGTGGACTGAAGCAGTTTTTCCTGCTAAGGCTTTGAGTGCAGAGCGATTCCAAGTAGAATTCCTGCCTCAGGAATGTAACTACACATAAATGTTGTGCTATTACCGGGAACAATACTCCCATTCAGCACCAGGAATTGTTTAACAGTCAGTACCTTGCTGCTACTCGAAGGGAATATCACGACTGTCAGTGTGGTAATCATTTCCCTTGAAACCAGACTGTTGCTGAAATCAACTGTATGACATCAATTCTGCTTTAAGGAAAACAAAAAAAAAAAGAAAATGTTCTTTGGCTCTCTTTAATCATTAACCTTCAACTGCTCGGACGGGATTCTGCACCACTTATATGCCACTTTACAAACAGGATCTGGCAGATGGCAGATGTGGAAAGGATGGCATGGATAGCATAGTTTTAATATCAGTGCAGCATTTTAGATCCCAGTGCTACCATCAGACAAACAAAACGTCATATTTACATTTTATCTCATCACCCTGAATGCAAATTAGTATGCATCCAAAGGAGAGAGAGAGAGAGAGAGAGAGAGAGAGAGAGAGAGAGAGAGAGAGAGAGAGATGATCTTTACTCAAATGAACACCATGCCTAAGTTTAAGCCCTTCTCTTGTCCAGTGGCTGGAGGAAGAGCGAACAACAGAAGAGCTGGACCATTTAAGTCCACCCAAGTGTGTGAATTCCCAAAAGAAGGCTGGTCTAGGCCACAAGGGGTCACATTCCACAGAAAATGCTACAAGAGGAGGAGGAGGAGGAGGAGGAGCAGGAGGAGGGGGAAATGAAAGGGAATATGTGATGCTTCTGAGGAATGCTGTGGTTTCCTCGGGTGAACATTTTAACATGTACTACCACGTTTACCATAAACAACCGAACATATCAACAGAAACACTGCTCTGTTACCGTGTGTCTTTTGGTTTAGGCATGTGCCGATTAAACGGCATGTTCCACTTTTCGTGGAATGACATTCACCTACCTAACCTGGACATGAAGACAACTGAAAGTGCAAAGAATATAAAGAGGAGATCATACTGCACGACCGACTGTCAGCGATTATAAGAGACGTTGGTCAGGCTGTCTATTACGACTGCTGGGACAGTGAAAGAGCATTGCAGCTGAAAGCTCTCGAGAAGCTCACAGCAGGAAACTTGATTCAGCAGCAAGACCAAGACCAGGAGCTAGGTCTGTTTGTCTTCATGTGTACGGCTGAAAAGTACACAATATTCCAAGAGCGCAAATGGAAAGTCCTCAGCTCGGGACATTTGCATTTTGCCTGTGTGTGTTTGTGTTCGTGTGGCTGACTGACCCCACACACACACACACACACACACACACACACACCTGCCTTACTACCATTCCTTTCTATCTCAGCTCCTGGTGTGGACAAATATCTACATGGCCATTCTTTTCTACTGTGAAAAAAAATAATCATGGCGCAGGACTTTGTATCATGTCACTCAAGGTGTTTCAGCCACAAACTACTGGAAAAAAACAAACAAACAAACAAGAAAAACCTCCAAAACAAATTAAGGATGTAATTGACCTGGAAGAGCTTAATCTGCAGCTGATTCCGAGAGAATAAAACTCTAAGTGATGTCAAGTTTTCAGCATTTTTACTCAGTAACAAGGCCAATATTTTGGACATTAAAATATGTAATTATTCAAGAACTTTCAGACAGAGTCGCAGAATGCCTGTAGACAAAACAATGATCATAATTACAAGTAATTCCTTACGTAACTTAAATTACATTACTTCTTACTTATCAAATAATTACTAAGAAATGTATGAATTTCCTTCTGACGTTTAAAAGCCCGTGTTTCTTTATAACGTGTATGAAGAGCGGCTGAGTGAGCTAGCAGCAGGATAATCCACCTCCTCCGTCTAAACTGGGCTATTGTTAGCGCGCTTGCTAACTGAAACTGTTCCGAAGTTTTTGTTAAACCACTGTTCACTTGATAGTAACGAGGCGAAAACTGCTAGTCCATTCTTCCTTACACTAAGTAAAACTAACATATATGGACCTAGTTCAATGAACTCCATAGAAGAAGGAAAAAACCCACAGGTTAGACAGATAGTTAGCTAGATGACTGCGGTAACTTTGCGGGTTAGTTAGCCTGGAGTGTTAGCTCTTAGGATTCCCGTCAGCTCCAAGTCACTCACCGACTCGGCCAAGGCAGCAGCAGCCAGTAAAACCAACACGAGGGTCACTTTCAGCATCTTGGAATCCAACGGAAGCGAAAAGTATTCCTAGAGGACAGTCTGAAACGCTTTAAACGTAGCTTGAGATTTAGAGTTACACCAAAAACACCAACTCGCAGCAGCGTCGCTTTCTTTTGACGCCCCGCAGCCGCACGAGCTCAGGTTCTTTAGCTGGCGAGCGAAGCTCCGCCTCCGACAGGAAACACGAGACCAAACTTTCCCTCGCGCTGTTTACGGGAAGAAAGGAGTAACGAAGGAGAAAAAAAATAGAAAGAAAGAAAAAAAAGAGAAACGAAAGAACGGGGAAAACGAAAACCCAGCAGAAGTGTTCATACAGAAAGCGAATAGACTCCAAAATTAAACTGCTGCTATAATATTTAACCAAATTCACCAACTGAAATTAAACGAACGGATATAAGCTAATAATGATGTGTATGTAGTATATGGGTAACTGTACTCGACGTTTAACTTAAAAAAATAACATGGAAATATAATTTATTCACTTTGTAACCTAAATACACGGTGAATACTAAGTCCTAGTGAGAGGGTAACATGGAGTAGGTGCATGCTCCTGGAACTGACGTCATCTTTCAAATGCGTCATCAGCTGTGCCGTCCAACTTAGTGGAAAACGCCTTACGTCATTTTCTTTTCTTTCTGTCTTTTCTTATCTATTCAGTTCATTCCTCTCCTCTCCTCTCCACTCCTCTCCTCTCCTCTCCTCTCCTCTCCTCTCCTTTGATGGGATTTCCCTCAGCTTTCTATCAGTTCCTGGTGGTGGAATTTGTGACTTCATTATCCTCTGATTGATTTTCTCCCCAAGCCCCAGCAATTACAGTGCAGTCGTCCTCATGGCAAAACAGCAGTATCTAGGTAACACTGCTGTGTGTTGTGGTCAGATGACACCAATACTGCAATTTTTTTAGCTATATGCAGCACGGAAAAGCTCCCATATCTACAAAGAACACGGTGACAGTGAGCCTGTTTTGCAGCTAGTGGCCAAGAGACCTTTGAGAAGACTGATAATCATGTGTATTGCTAACCTATGTATGTATAGTGTGTGTTCACTACTGTGTGTGTGCACTTGGATGGGTTAAATGCAGAGCACAAATTCCGAGTATGGGTCATCAGACTTGGCCACAAAGTCACTTCACTTTCACTTTTCACTTTCACCTCCAAAATTTATGACCCTAAAACCTGGTTGCCTCTGTCAAGAAGATAAGACTTGGCTAAAGATATTTTCCACAAGATAATGCCATAAAAATAGAAATAGTTTTGGGAATGCTAGAAAACTGCCTTCCAGACCTTAAATGTTTTAATTTATTATTATTATTTTGTTTACTGTACACCATGAAGAGAGTACACAAACGTAAGAATTTAAAGAAGCTTGAAATGGTCGGCATGGAAGAGTGGACCAAGATCCTGCTCAAAGTAATTTGTTTTATATATTAATTTTTGGCAATTTTTAGGAAGGGGGCCAATAATTCTGGAGTTCCCTGGAGTTCACCATAACTGTTAGCAAATGCATTTTATAGTTTGCAGGAAATCTTCATATTGCTTACATTGTTAATCATAATTTTTTGTAAAGATTTAATTAGATAATATTGTACCCTAAGTTACCCTTAGGTATACCCCACCTTCAAAAAAATGTACATTCCAACATCAGGTGACTATGGTGTGTGCTGATATTAAATATGTATTTAATATCATAATAAGAGCATAAACAATTATAATAATGCAATGATATTGTAATCTAACCAATGATTATATTATTACCATCATATTGTTGTATTAAAATTACTATTCTGCTATATATAAATATATTTCTCTGTCAGTAAAATTTCACGGAGCTTTTTTCACAGAAGAATATTATTCAGAGTAAGAGATTGCCTTCCTCGAGAAGGATCCGTGTGACGCTTCTGTGTGTATTTTAGTGTAACTGCATATAAAAAACCACTGCCAGTAGGTGAAAGTTTGTGTGTAGCTCTGAGCAGCGAATTTCAGATCAGTATAAATCAGTTCAAAAGCAACCACATTCACACACCACACCCACACCCAAAATCACATCTACATTAGAGAGACCTATACTGCCTTTCTCCTTATCTCTGCCTTGACTTTCTCCCAGCTACAATTTTTTTGTTTCCATGAACAAAAAAAAAGCAAATTCCACCCAGGTTCTGACAGTCTAACACATTCCAGCTCCAGTACAACAATGAAAACCTTTGTGTGCATGGTAGCATGTGTTTGCTTTTCCTTTGACTATATGATTGAACTCACAGCATAGGATATACAGTATAATCATTTTCTGTCCTGCTGTTTTCTGCTTTTTCACATTTAATGAGTTGTGTTCAGCCATAGCATGTGCAGTGTTGTTGTGTCTTTCTGTCTGTGTTTGCATAGTTTATTTTTTTTTTTTACAATGAAAATGTATGTGTTACGAAGTAGAAATGTAGGAACAGAATTTCACGGTCATGTTTTACTGATTCAGCTATGTCTCTTTATGATGTCTGAGTCACCATACAAAGCAATAGGATAATCCCATTCTAAATCTGATTGCTATGTGGACTGATGCAACTAACAAAAGTCTTATTTAAGAAAAATGTTTAGGATTCCATCTGAGTAATATAATGACATTTGGTGTTAATAAACTACATTTAAGGTCCTTCACGCTTTCTTAGGAGTGTATGTGTTAAAAACCAAGGCATCATACTTTGGCCATGTTTTGTTCTGGTTTAAGATTATGCCAACCTCCAGGGTGTTGCCACTGTATCACAAGGTCATTTTCTCGGAAAAAAAAAAAAAAAAAAAAAGAACATACCAAAATTTACTTGCAACAATGGATAAGGATTTATTTTCTAAATAGCTATGGCTTGGCAAGGACAGTTATTTTAACAATTTCAAGCTGTGTGGAGCCATCCACATTTGGACTTCTTACATGTGCGAGCCTCAGATGTAACCAAATATATGCATGTAATTTTGTACTAACTTATAACTGTGCTTGCCACGTATTCTCATAGTTTATTAGTATGCATATATTATGATGCGGTTTTGAGGTATTTGCAGTTTACCACTGACTTCGTTGGCCACACCTACATTGGGCCTACACTGGGGTACTGTCTGTATTGAAGAAAATCAAAGGATTTGTTCAGGTGTAATGATTGGCTTCATTAACTGTCGGCATCACCCTGTGAAAAGGCTCAAAGCTGTAATCAATTACTCAGTTCTGACCTAATTATCAAAGCAAGTATCCAGGTACAGTGTGGCTGTGTAATTTAATAATGTTACTGCCTAACTCTATTACATTATTGTCAGTTTTAAATAAAAAAAAATCTTATTAAGATTAAGATGTGACAAAATATCTGCAGGCTGGAGTAGAGTGACAAAAATTAGGGTTACTGTACATATTAAACTTAAACACATACAGATGTGGTAAAAAGCATTAATTACATTAATTACTAATTCTTGTTTTGCAACCATAAATTTGTTGCAGTCAAACCAGAAATCAACATTTCCACAATTCTATGGTACGGCATATTGTCTGCATACATTAAGGTTAATTTATATAAACTAAAGTAAATATAGCCATAGTTCATAAACAAGCATTTCTGTATTACAGGATAATGTGTTGAGGTCATTATAAAAAAAGAGTCAAACTAAATGTCAGCGGAGATGTTCCATCTGTTCCGTCTCTCCAGTTAATGTGCTATCCTGATAACAAATTAGTAATGGAACTATGCTGGCCAACTTTTTATCATTTTGTTTGGCCCACATATCACCGTGGGATGAGGGCAATGAAATCATCCGAATCTGGTTACCACAACACAGCCACTACTCAGCCATGATAAGACCACATGATTTATAGCTGGGCCACAAAATTTAAATGCCATGTGAGCACTGCCTACATTTGGATCATTTTTGGCCCAGGTCCCAAATGCTGTTAAGAACCTTACATGTTTCTCTTTATGGTTGGGCTAGTTTGGCCAACACTCCACTTCCCATTGCCATAACTGACCCTCATTATTTAAATTTAAACACATTGGGCCTATAATCCTCTGCAATATGGACCTCATTAGTAAATTAAATAATAGTAAAATAGTAAATTAGTTAACAGCAGTTGTGCTTTGTGTGCCACATTCTGCATGCACTGAGATGTGAGGACGTCAACTCACCAAACAAAGCGTGTGCTAGACTTTGTCCTCGGCAACGTTCCTTGATTTTGTGGCTTTTGTGTCATGTAGAGTAAAATTATACTGTACAAAAAGGTCAACTGCTACATGAAAGATGCATGAAAATTAAATACAAACTGAAAAAACAGCAAAGTATGCATGATGCATGATCCTAATCACTCCATGAAAACAAGTATGTGATTTTGTGTATTTGTTTTGGCTCAATACCCCCAATGTTTCACGAATAAATGGGACATAAATGAGAGAATCCTTGCCTTGCCTTCCAACATACAGCACTTTCATGTTTCCTAGTATAACCCATAAAATCATGATGCATGTCACCCATTACATTTAGTTGAGCTGAACTTTGGACAGGTTTCATAAGCATCCAGCTTGCCTTACACAACCATCCCCTTAGTTCAGTCAGAATGTCAAAATTGAATATGGTTCATTCCTACAGCTCAGCTAGATTAATTAAAGGTGAATAAGGTAAGATTATCCACATTTTTTCAGGGTCTGTAACGGTTAAGTAGGTAGGTTCGACATCTGAATTATTTTTTTTTTTTTACTCCTTGAGCCCACCTCCCCATTCCCACCCATGCTCACAAAGCTCTGCCTCCAGTACTTACAGTGGCCTGTAGAGTAAATTTCAGCTAGAGTTACCATATTCAACTATCATTAGGAATGATTAACATTATCATTAGCATGACATCCTCCTGATGCCCCTTCTGCTCCTCCTCGCTGCTTGACCCATCCTGATGCCCTACTTCTGGTTGGAGTTCTCATTGGTTGAG
>CM074946.1:5248516-5266987 GCA_037577455.1 Pangasius macronema
TGTCATTGTCCTTCAGACAGTCACACTGTCATGATCTCCTGATGGCAAAAACAAAAAGGCTTTCTGTTTTTGAACGTCGCAGGATTGTTGAGCCGCACAAGCAAGGGCTCTCGCAACATGCCATTGCTGCCGAGGTCGGACGCAGTAAGACATTTTGGAGATGCTCTGACCCAGTTGTCTAGCCATCACAATTTGGCCCAAGTCAAAGTCACTCAGATCCTTACGCTTGCCCATTTTTCCTCCATTCAACACATCAACTTCGAGAACTGATTGTTCACTTTCTGCCCAATATATCCCTTTGACAGGTACCACTGTAACGAGATAATCAATATTATTCACTTCACCTCTCCATGGTTTTAATGTTATGGCTGATCGGTGTATATCCTGAGCTCTTGTTACGGTTTGAGTAGAGTTTCACATGTTCTCCCTGTGTCCATGAGCACATGTCCATACCTTCAAGGCTTACATTTTGTTAGATGCAAAGATATAGAACAATCATCCCAACTTAATCTATCCTCCACCCACCTTCCACCATCACTTCCTGTTGGCTACAGAATGCAAGTGAATTACCCCAATATGTGAGGTGGTAGTTTTATTATTATTATTATTATTATTATTATTATTATTATCAGAAAACATTATGCAAGGCCTACCCATATACATAATGCCCTTAACATACATTGTCCTCCAAAATTATTGGCACCAAAAATGGGCAAAAATGATTGTATAAAATAAACATTACACACAATAATTCAAAGTTTTCACTCAAAAATGATAAAGTATATTTGTTGTAACAAGATCCATTCTCACTGGAACTACTATTTTAATAGTATTTTCTCTATGTGCCAAAATTATTGACAACCTCAAAGAATATTTTAAATAAATGCAAAAATCCTCATTTTTAAAGAAAAAAAATTAGGTTTCACAAATGTACAATCTCTTCAGCATGTTACTACGGGGGAAAAAACAAACAAAAAACTTTCAACACAAAAGTTGCACAAACCAGTTAATGGATACACTCACCATCCATTTTAATAGGAACACCTGCTCATGTGTGCAGTTATCCAATCAGCCAATCTTATGGCAGCAGCACAATGCATAAAATCATGCAGATACAGGTCAAGAGCTTCAGTTAATGTTCATATCAAACATCATGGGGAAAAAGTGTGAAAGTGTGACTTTAACCATGGCATGGTTGTTGGTTCCAGAAGGGCTGGTCTCAGTGTTTCAGAAACTGCTGATCTCTTGGTCTTTTCACACACATCAGTCTCTACAGTTTACACAGAATGGTTCGAAACACAAAAGACATTGAGTGAGAGACAGTTCTGGGAAATGGCCAGATTGGTTTAAGCTTCCAGGAAGGATATAGTAACTCATATAACCACTCTTTACAACAGTGGCGAGCAGATCTCAGCATGTACAAAACATCGAACCTTGAGGTGGACAGGCTACAACTGCAGGAGACCACAATGGGTTCCTCTTCTGTCAGCCAAGAACAGGAACCTGAGGCTATCATGGGCACAGGCTCTGCCAAACTGGACAGTTCAAGATTAGAAAAAAAATCACTTGGTCTTTTTCCAGGCTTCAACAGACCAGTTTCAGTCAAAACAAACTTTTTGGCCATTAACACCACCAGTACTTTTGGCTATAAAAAGGAGATGCTCCTCTGTCAGGAGAGTCAGACTTGGCCATAAATAGAGGTTTCAAAAAGACGATGAGCCAAACATACCTCCAAATCAACAAAGAAATGTTTTGCAATGACCATCTCAGTGTTTGAATTTGATCCCTACTGAAGGCCTGTGGTATGTTTTAAAAAGAGATGTCCACATGCATAAACTTCAAAATTTCCACATGAAGAGGTAGACCAAGATCAAACATACATGGACCAAGATAAAAAAAAAGAAAATAAAAAATAAATAAAACTATACAATGTCAAGGCAAAGTCAAAGTCTGCTTTATTCTCTCTTTTCTACCCTTTTCTCATTCTCATGAAGGGTAGAAATAAAACGTATTGCTTGCAAAAATATATAATGTGATTGGTTTATGTATTTTTGCTATTTTTCTGCATGTGGTATGTGCACACAAACACACACAATTGCAAACACTTTCTAAAATGTGATTCCTCAAGATTTCAGTCATGTGGTATACAATTACTGACTATTACCAATATGCAGCTCTGCTCAATTTGTCCCCTTCTACTCCATCCATTAATGGACACATCACGTCCATCAAGAAACACTCGTCAGCGTCACTGTCCCCTAACTAAGATCTGCTCAGCGGTGTTCCTGAAGAGAGATGATTCCTGAAGTTATCATTCAGCTTCCAGTCAGCTCACTGTGAGGAGGAAAACACAGGAACATGTACATATTACGAGCACTATGAACACATTTATAATGTTTACAATGCAACACATGTAATCCAAAATGAAACCCTTATTATGTTCTATTAAATAGTAGGTAAACATATACTGTAGCTGAATATAGACAACTAGCTATGATAATACCACTGGCATTATATTAACATTAATAAGCCATAATAAATTAAATACAGCTACATAAGCTATTTTAAACTGCTACAGGTGCCTTTAGCTATAGGTATTAATAACAGGATCATGATTAGCTAAGGGCTAATTCGAGCTAGAAAACATTCAACAGAGTCAGCTAGCTTAGCTGATGTAGCTAGCAAGCGCTTAGCATAGTTTCTGTACTACTTTGCTTTAAAGTTGATTTCTTTTTTAAAGCGGACTTCTCTCTCTTTTTTTTTTTTATTTAAAATTGACTTTTTTTTCTTCCTAGGGGCCTTGCCCATCTGGGCCACTGTATATATCTCTGTGTTGCCTTCCTTAATATGAAGAGTTAACTCATATTCAGCCTTTTATACTCATATTTAGATTTTCTGATTCACTAATCATTTTCACACACATGAACATCTTAAGTACTTCTAACACTCTGTTAAGCAATGTATGTGTTATTCAAATCATTTTAAATGATCTAAATAGAAATCCAATGAGGCATAAGGTACATGAAAATAATTAAATATACTATAATGACTTTTTTTTAATTCCAAATAAAAAATGTGCATTAACAGGAACAAAGTGCATTGTCACAGATTTTCAAATGCAGAACATTTTGTACTGGCACAATATTATAATGTGTGGCACGTCTCCTCAAAATTTGCTGCCTACATTTTTCTTACGCAGAAAGGAAGCATCTTGGAGATTTCAGAAAGGTCTAGCTGTGGCTTTAACGAGTTAAGAAGACTGGAATAAGACAAAGCAGTTAAACTTGCTTTAAATAGGCTAATGTTTTCTTGCGTATTCTGTCAGCAATTTTATGCCAGGCACCTTCTATGGTTTTATTAATACTTGAGGCATTTCCTTTTGTGTATTTATTTCTAGTAGAGTTTAATAAGCAATTTCTCTTTGACAGGAGAGAAAAGGGTTGCTTTTTCTTTATGTTCTTTAACTGCTGGGCTGCTTAAATACTGCACATAATGCATACAAGCATTGATTACTACAGCTTCACATGAATTACTGGGAACAGGCCAGCCTCTAATTTAATAGCTGTAACATGCTGAGTGCCCTGTCTAGCTAATTTAAATGAGGCTATTTCAGATAGCCTGGATTTTTATAAACACTTGGCAGAATACTCCACTGCGATTGAGTTAACTATGTGTAATCTTTTTTTTTGGAACAGGCAAATTGGCAGGCACTACATTTGGCTCAACTCGAGATTAGACTTTTTCAAGCCCTCTTCCTGAACTAGACCTCTGGAAATGTAAATCAAAGACAAAATAGACAAATGCCTATAACCAACACCCTCCTTTAACAACAAAAGTGTTTTATTACAATTTAAAGAAAACAAGGTGATCATGATGATTACGTGGCATTTTTGCATATACCAATAAAATCAAGCCCTGCAACAGAGCTTTGGCAACATGGCATGTAAACCAGACAAAAATAATCAGGAAGGAAAAAAAAACAAAAAAAAAAACACAGTAGACAAATCTCACTGTAAGTGTTAGTCTATCGAACAATGAAACAATGGAAAAATAGAGGGGGGAAAAGACCTGGAAAATCATTGCCACAAGTCAAACTTCATGCCTAATAACTTCATGCCTACCCATTTTCCATAACCAGTCGTATCTTTTATGATACATATGCCCCACTGCTTCTCTTTAATCTTCCCATGTACTATATGCATCAGTATGCAGCTTTATTGTTAAACCAGTTCTACCTCAGAATGATTTTATTTGCTTAAGTGTACATCATTTCAGCCATGTGTGACATCTTTTTAGGGATGTAGAGGTAATACTCCATGTAGCCCGAGAGATCTTCTATAGTGATGTCATCCACATACACACGCGCCTGTTCGGAACAGGAGCGCGGTGAGCTGGACACTGCTGATCCGTTTACTGTTCTGGTGTTCTGAGCTGCATCTGAAGAGCTGGGCAGCTTCCTTTCACATTCAGAAATGACATCACGCAGGCCAGTGAATGAGTAGACCTCCATGCCTTGCCAGCTGGTGCACTGGCACACACCGCTCTCCTGGAGCTGGCACAGAGACTTAAAGTCAGCTGCTGGAGATTGAGCCTCCTCTAAAGAAGTGTTGGTCCTTTCGTCCTTTCCCTCCAGGCTGCTCTCATTGCCAAAGGGTGCCACTCTGTTCAGAGGGGAGATCTTGCTTTCCAAAGCGATACTGGAGTCATAACCCATGGAACCAAAAACGGGTGAATGGGCACCAGAGGACAAGAGCTCCTTCTTAGTGGGAACAAGCAGGGAGGTGCTGGTGTCCTCCGGCTCTGTGGGGCTCTTGTGTTTGAGTTGCATTTTAGAGCTACAGTAGGTGAATTTGGGTGGGTGCAGGATGGGTGACTTGGACCTTCTCCGTCTCTGGTTTCTTGTCAAGCCCCTGGAGGACTTTCGGCTGCATCTGTATGTAAGGGTGGAAACATAATATGAAGGATGTGATTAAATCATATGTGAAGGTGATTGCCTAGTGGAAGACAAATGCTTCTACCTAAATGTTTACAAAAAAAATAATAAAAAGAATATTGCTGTGTGCTTTTATCTGCTACTCCTATTCAACTTTTCTAAAGTTGGCTTCACGATTATCAAAATTCAGTTGTGGGCTCCATCCAAAAACTTACACAACTGTACTTAATGGTATGCCACGGGTTACCACAGTATTTACATACTTTTAGCACATTACAATAGATTGGAAAATGTATTTCCTAATTTATCTGGAATTTATTCAAAAATACACACCCTATTACTAGAGTTCAGAAAGACACTATGAAAAAAGAGAAGTAGAATAAACTGTTATTTAAACTAAGCTAATTTATTAAAAGGGGAATTGATCAAGATGATTTTAACAGAGGTTCCTCTGGACTAATTTTAGTTAGTTTGGAGATTCCCCCCCCCCAAAAAAAAAGAGAGACAAGCAGACAGATACGGCTTTATGCGAGAGCCAAGAAAAATGACACATAGCAGGTATCTTACCCATGCCAGTTCTCTTTAGGGGAAGTAATTTTGGGTTTCGTTCCATCTGTGCTGACTCGGGTTCCGGCTCTGGATGCCAAAGCCTCACTCACACGCACTGCAGCCACAGAGCTAGCAAGATACAGATGCTCAATGAGCATAACATATATACTGGAACAAACCCTCTTTTTCTATAAGCCCTCTCACCACACAGTTCTCAGTACACAGTAAAACCACAATATTTTCTCCAAGGCAAGGTTTGTTTCTTTAGTCTATTATTATTACTTCTTAGAAAACATTCCTGGTTTATCTTGCCAACAGTTATGTTTGGACTGCTGGCTTTGGCACAATTTCTGTTGAACTTTACCAAGAATGATTCTCCCATTCTGGTTAAGTTGAGTTTGGAAAATGCACAATTTATATTCCCCATAAAATGCATAGTCTATGTTTATTCAGTTAAATGATTACTTAGACATTCACTGTAGCCATTAGTGCTGCATGATTTGAGTAGTGCTTTATTCTAAAACCTTCCCCAAAAAAACTACATTTACATATGCAATTTTACAACAAATTTTACACAAACGTTTCTGGAAATTGGAATCTAAACTGGAAAAAACACCTGATGTGTTTTACTATGATACTACACACAATATATTTTAAACAAAGCGGCACTAATACGATACCTTTCAGCATCCACGCGTAGCTTTTTAAAGGCAGTCTGTAGTGTTTCCTCCTCACAGTCTTTCTCGCCCGTCTTCACAGTGTCCATGGTGGTGCCTTACAGGGCCTCAGAACTGGGGAACAATCAAAGTAACAGCTAAAGGTATAACCGACCAACTGATNCCAACTGATAATAGCTTCAATCCTGGAGTTGATCTCAATGTCCCTACTTCTGCAGAAAACATAAAGCCAGTTTACTCTAGAATATGTACTGGGAAACACAAAGAGAAATGTGCTTTCCAACACATCAGCTGGTTAAAGTAAGTAATACACTAGCAGTACACTCCAGGATTCCCAAGCTCAAATCCTGAATTACACAGCAACACACAATCCAGGCTTTCGCCTGCTTTATAATTCATTCACTATGATGCTAGACCAATAAATGTAACCATTAAAGAAGTTTCTATCAGATGACAATATCTGATTCTAAATGTGTGGAATATTTAAAAACAATAATTAAAACAGTCAAATAATTATTAAAACTTCATTAGCCTATAGTCAGTTTGGAGATCATTTTAAGCCCATTAAGTCCATCATGCTGTGATGTTAATTAAGGCAGCCTTTACACTGAACAATGGCAGTGTATAGAGCAGCATGAGTGCGTACACAAACAAACATTTGCATGGCACGGGATGGATTCTACTAGAAACACTACAAAATACGTTAATCTGATATCCTACCCAGCACATGGGCGTTATTTCAGTCTGTAACCAGCACACAGTGTGGCGCTGGTTAAAATTCAAACTTCATGAAAATGTTCTAGCGGCCACAGAGTGTAGAAGCAACAATCTAAGAAGATTAACAATCTTTAAAGTGATAAGGGTTTACATATACAGTAGTAATGCATGTCTATAATATTTACAGATATTTTTATGCCACATTTACTAAACCAGTATTAAAAAGCACAGAAATGAATGCTCCATGCGCTGACATGTGCAGGATGCTATGCTTTTGTAAAAATGGGCTTTACAGTCATGAAATATATTATGGGAAACAAAATATGTGAAGGTGACTAAACCAACAATCTCAACTATATGCTAGCAATAACTTTTGGGATGCTGTGTTCAATGCCTTTGTGTGCATCAAATCAAAGTAGTCATCTAGGTTGTATGTTACAGCTCAGATGAAATGCATGCTTCTGATCACATCTCTGCAGTGTGACGCACGAGCCCAGTCCTTTTATTACAAGCAGCAAGTGCAGCGCGTCTGCATGCAGTGATTCATAAAAAAGCACTGTTAATTGTATATATAAATATAATTTATATATTTGCTAAATTCTCTCTTTGAGGTATAACAATTAAAAATGATGTGCCATGTGTTTTATGTGCAAACAACATATGAATTTGTCTTGTTAGGATCGATAAAAAATATGGCATTTACAGTGGATGTAAACATTTCTACAGAACACTGTTAAAATTGCAGGTTCTTGTGATGTTAAAAAAAAAAATCTGGAATTAAGATAAATCATGTCCGATCTTTTTTCTATCTTAAATGTGATACAGCAACCAACAAAATTCAAGTGAAATACAAATAGAAAAACAATAGGATTAAGAAAAACTGACAATAACCTGGTTGCATAAGTGTACACACCGCTTAACTAATACTTTGTTAAGCAGCTTTTGCTCATAATACAGAATTCAGTCTTTTTGGATAGGTGCCTATCATCTTCACACATCTTGATTTGACAAGTTTCTTCCACTCTTCCTTGCAAAAATGCTCCAGATTTATCAAACTGCGAATGGATTGCTTGTGCACAGCCCTCTTCAAGTCATTCGACAGGTTTATGATAGGATTTAGATTTGGGCCATTCCAAAATGTTGATGTTCTTCTTCTGAAGCCATTCCTTTATTGACCTGGATTTGTGCTTAGGGTTGTTTTCATGCTGGAAAGTCAAACTGTTCTTCATCTTCAGCTGTTTAACAGAGGCCTGCAGGTTTTGTGCTAAGATATTTGGAGCTATCCATTATTCTCTCTATCTTGACTAGTGCCCCAGTCCCAGCTGAAGAGAAGCAGCCCTGTAACATGATGCTGCCACCACCATTCTTCTCAGTGGGTATGATGTTATTTGGGTGATGAGCTGTCTTGGTTTTGCACCAAACATATCTTTTAAAATTATTCCCAAAACTTTGATCGTCATTCATTTTCTCCACTTGTTGATGATGGTCTTCACGGTGTTCCATGGTACATCTAATGTTTTGGAAATTCTTTTATACCCCTCTCCTGATCGACACCTTTCACCAGCGAGTTCGCCTGTAGAGAGCTTCCCGTACGCTCTCTGTGGACCATCGTTTTAGCAGTAGGATGAAACCAGAAAGATCAGAATCACTTCAGTGAAAATGTCTTATAGTTACTTCTAACCATGAGTTTGAATGTGACTGGTCCATTCTGAGCACAGCAACATTGCCCCATTATGAAAGGGTGTGCACACTTACACAGCCAGGTTCTTCTAAGTTTTAGCTTTTTCTTTTCCTCCTAAAACATTTCTATTTGTTTTACACTTGAATTTTCTTGGTTGCTATGTCACAAGGTGGAAAGGATCTGACATGATTTATCTTTTTTATTTTTATTTTTTTTATTTTATTATTTTTTTTTAAACACATCACAAACACCTGCAATTTTAACAGGAATGTGCAGACTTTTTAATTTTTTTTTTTATAACCACTACCTAACCATGTACCTAGCACTTATTTACAGTAATGCACTGAAAGAATTTTTGGTCCATTAAAATGGGGTCAATGGCCAAATAAATACGAGAACCCCTAGTTTAAAGACTGGACTTTGAGCTTCAGAGCTAATGGTTTCCAAACACTCTTCCTCCACATGTGGTATTTTGGGAAAAGCACTATCAGCTAGCAACCAGTTGGGTTTAAGCAGAGTTACTAGGCTCTTGGCTAAATACCTCGACAAATCAAGTCTAAAACACAGGCAGAGGAACGCAGCTCTCCATGCAGATTCACTGACTGGGCTTCAACTCCAGTTCGCTAGTTACTTCCCTGAATATCCAGGCATTCGGCTGGTGCAGGTTCGGTTACGATATAGCGTGTTTGTCTTTGAGATTTTGCTTTAAGTACCATCTTAGTTTCTAAGAAATAAAAACTATTAGAGGATAAATGCTAACCTGGCTAACTGGCCAATGTTAACAGCAGTCAGGTAACACTAATTAGCTTACCCCAGATTGATCTGCATTTATATGAAACACATAATACTCACATTTCAAGGACTCCAGGCTTGAGGCTTTTCAAAGCCTGCTCATTCAACCGCAGCCTCCGGCGTTAGCTACGCTTGACAGACAGACAGACAAACAAACAAACAAACAAACAAAACCCTTTAGCAGCTACTGTTAGCTAGCTAACTAGCTCATAGTCTCAGAGATTACCGTATCAAAGCGGCTTTGATACATTGGAATGCTCAATGGTGCCAGATTGGGTACTATGTATATAATAAACACAGGTTTCTCCGCACAATAATTGTTAGCTAAACTTCGCACAAAAATAACTCACATCAATTCTAGACTGTTCTTCTAACCTCTTGTTTACACTCGAACCACACGGAGTGACTCTGCAAGAGCGCACATAGTTCTGACGTAGAACGCACGCAGATTCGTCACACTGGGATTACGCCATCGACATTTCCGTTGTTCGGTCTGCCAGGGGCACTCTGAGCAACCTCCACCAGGAGGCGATATGTTCTTTTCTTATAATGAGCTGGAAGATTCCTGCTGCGCATGAGTCGAGCTTGTAGTTCCCCCCCTCCAACTAGTAAAAGCCACAAAAAACGCCACCGTCACCTTGGAGTAGTCTCCTCAACTACCGGTTCCTTCCCTGTTTACGGAGTGACGTCAAATCAACATGGCCGCTCACACTGGGAGCAGTGTAAAGTCCTAGGGGTGTCAAGATACACTCCAGTCAAGATTCGATTCAGTTCGATGGTCAGAATATTTTGAGCAAAATTTTAATTAAGAAAAATTATTCCTTTTTCTGAATCATAAACAACGTAAACAATGTGCATTTTTTGTCTGTATAAAGCTGAATAAATCAAAAATGGCAATGATATTATAATCAAATGTACTACAAGTTCACCATATGTTAAAATAATTAACTACATTTAAATAAATAAATAATCCTAAAAATTTGATTCAATACACAAAGTCTCTGACCCATGAGACGGTTGAAGCAGTTGTAGCAGCACCTGAGGTGACATTTTAAGCAGAATGTCACCTCAGATTTTAAGCTCAGAGTTGGTGTGGTTTGAAAGTTAAGGAAGAGTTTTTTTTTAAGTTATAAAGTGGTTGTGTAAACATATAACCTATAATGCGTGTCGGTCGTTGTGAGCCAGAGCTACTGGTCACTTCACAATTGCAGATGATTCTCGGTAATCTCGTAAGGCTCTCCATGAAAGAATGTGAACATGTGACCAGTGTGCGTGCTATATATTTTAACTTTATGTGTTGCACAGATTGGGAGGTTTGGTGTTCAAACAGTGCAATCGAATTATCCCTGATATAACTAACAGTAGCTGGCAAGCTTGTTGCTAATGATACTCACTATTGTCCGCTGTTGTTGCTGTACTGCAATTTTAGTCCAAAATTTTGCATGAATATTTGAAGTTCACTATAGTAGAACAGTACAAATAGCAATTATTATCTGCAGTTAAAGTAGCTTTTGATGAGCTTTACATGCTCTGACAGAGCAAACAAAAAAAAAAAGACACACTTTCATGGAAGAAGCCATGCTTTTTTCTACTTTGCACATCAAATGCACCAAAGTGGGAATGATGTCATTACAATTTGCAGATTACCACTTACAAAACACCATGTTTATGTTAAGATATAACTAGATGTGGTGCTGAAACCCCTGCAGAAAATCTAACCACAGGCTAAGTTGGTCAAACTGGTAGGCCATCATGTTTACTGGTAGATGGAATCGAACCTGGGCCACAGCAGTGAAAACGCTGTGGCCTAACCACTAGTCCTCCAGGGACCCAGCTTATTCAGGGCAGTACTAAATAAAAACAAAATGCAATTTTTATGAGCCCTCTTATTTTTTAAAAAATTATTAACATTTTACAGATTCTGCAAGGTGTATGTAAACTTATGACCTCAACTCTAAATGTTTCACTACTCATTACACACATTTAAAAACCTGAGTGATGCTAAGGTTTTCAGTTATGCTTTCAATGAGGCAGGACTTACACTGAATGAGGAGACACTAGCTGTGATAGAACAACAGATTTAATGGTGGAGGAGGTGGTGGAGCTTTACTGTAGTATGGTTTATAACATGCCAGCCTACCATTTAAAGACCATTACAATAAAACCACTAGGTTGGATTTTGTTTTCTCTAGCAAACCATATAATTACTTTAAGTAGTGATATTTTATTATTCTTTCAAATTATTTCTAAATTATTTTCTTTGTCAGCACATGGGCTATGTCTAATTAACTGCTGATAATTTCTCTTTACATTATATTCTTTCAGAGAATGCACTTGAGCACCATGCGGATTTTTATCAATGGAAAGGCTGTCAGCATCAGGTGATGGTGATGAATGCAGTGTCATTGCCACCACACCATGTAGACCTCCTCTAAAACAAGCAAAGCACAGTGCAACAGCCATTGCCACCCAGAGGACTGCTTGTTTTTTAAGCATTTCTGGTTCACATGGACTTTCATGTGAATGATGTTCAACAGGTCCTGTCTTACCTTCTCCAGAATCATCTGTATTTCAAAGGGGATAAGTGTGAATTTCATGTGCCAAAGGTATAATTTCTGGGGTATGTTATTAGCACCAAGGGAGTGCTGGTTTCACCAATTTTTAGAGGAAATTCAATCGTGACTTCAGTTTCATTGCTGCACCTCTCACCTCCCTGCTAAAGAAAGGGCCAAAAAGGTTACAGTGAAACTCAACTGCACAAGCATTCTCACAACTCAAAGAAAACTTCACCACAGCCCCCATCTTAAAGCACCCTGATCCATCTTAGCACTTCATTGTGGAGGTAGATGCCTCTGAAACAGGAGTAGGAGTGACGCTATGTTTTATATGTGTATATATGTCACAATGTTTTGCTGAAAAACCTAGTAGCATTCTTTGAAAGAAACTTTCACCTGCAGAACAGAACTATGACATTGGTAACAGAGAACTGCTTGCAGCCAAACTGGCCCTAGAAGAGTGGCGAGGGGGCAGAACACCCTTTTGTCACTTACACCGACCGTAAAAACCTTGAATACATCAAGACTGCAAATGATTGAACTCATACCAAACTACATGGGCCCACATCTTCTCAAAATTTCAGCTTGTGCTCTCCTTTAAGCCTGGATTCCCTCTCATGCCTTTATCCTGTTCCCCACAAAGAAATAATTGAAGAGAACATCCTCTCTCAGTCTTGTTTTGTGGGAGTGCTTTCATGGGACTTTGATCAGGGGACAGCCCAGTTCTGAGACCAACAGGTGCCAGTGTCCTGTCCCACAGGCAAAATCTATGTGCCAACTATTCTGAGGGATAAAAAAATCACCTTGGCTACCTGACAGTGTGGGCATTTGTTGTAGGTATCTACCATTTTTGGTAAACACAAATGAACAAAAATGAGCTTTAATTCTGTCACATATTCTGTTGCAATCTATTTTATCTATATTTGTTAGTTTATTTGTCTATAATAAATTTGTTTATTTGTTAAGAATAATGTTTCTTTGAGAATAATGTTTTTTGTTGTTGATATATGCTGAGTTATGCTACTGTGTAATCAGGAATTAAATGCCACTGTGTAAATTGCCTAAACTGTTTTAATCATCATGGAAATAAGGGCTGTGATTTAGAATATTTTGGCAGTGCACACTTTTTCTGGATTTCTGTTCAATTCAATTTTATTTGTATTGTCTTTTAAAAATGGACATGGTCACGAAGAAATTTTACAGAAGTATAAAAATTCTGAATATACATTTAAATGTATATATTTATCCCTATAAATGTGATGTGAACTCCAAACAGAAGTAGGGCATCAGGATGGATCAGGCAGGTCCAGAGAGCAGAAGGGGTCAGGATCACTGGTATCAAATTTCTGAAATTATTCTGGGATTTTGCCTTGTGATTTAGCTTTTGAGCAGATTCAATCAGAAAGCTTTAGTAATTGTTTGCTCATTGGCTGTTTAATTTTTAAATGTTGGTGGGTAACAAGAACCTATGCAAATGGTACCAGTGAACTTAAGTTAAGTCAACAAGCTCTACACAGAGGACATGTCAGAAGGTCCATATTTGAAAAGATTTTCTGTTCCCCAGCACTAATCAGGTATTATACTCTCTTCCTCCCACCAACATTCCTAAAGTTATTAAATTTCATTCTTGTTCACTTTAGTAGACAAGAAAAAGTTCTAATGTGTTTTTGCGCAAGTGAAACCTTGGCATCATATTCATCAAAGATATGCAAACACTGCTTTTCTGGAATTCAGATGGTAGTAACTGCTGGTGCTTAAGTGTTTATTGATCAATGGTAGGCTGTTGTGTAATAGCCTATCCATTCACTCGCATAACAGTAGTACTTTTTAGGTCCTTAAAATTCCTTTACATTCTGTGTGGTATCTAAAGGGCAACTTGTCAAAACAAACATAACCTTCATAGATCTACCATCACTCAGTTTACAGTATGTTATAGTAGAAGTCCTATAGCACTGTGTAAACTATACTGTTGAGTATTCATGGATGCACTGATAACCTTTTCATAGGTCTCACTGGGGACTATAGGGACCATTGTTAAAGGGCAATTTATTCAGCTTCCATTAAAACTATCACATTTCAGCCTGCTTATAGAAATGTGACAGGGAACATAAATGTGCCTTTCTTTAAATTATAGACCTTTGAGATTTAGCACTTTCCTATGGTCACACGATAATGGCAATAAAGCCTCCATACACAATTTTTTGCATTTTTTATAAGCATTTAAGCACTGAAATCATATTAGCTAGGTTAGCTAAAATTATTTAATGTTAGTTAGTGCTTTGAAATTCCCTGGTTTGCATGATCGCAGTTGTAGGAAAGGTTGCTAGCTGTGCTGAAATAGCTGGGAACATCCCGTATTTTGATAGAAAGTAACACAAATGAAGAAGGATCATGGCCTTGATCATATTTTTTGATGTACTTTGAAATAGTGTTATGCACATGTAGATGGTGTAGATTTTTTTAATGTTGTGTGTGATAGTATTGACATTTGTTCCTTGTACTTGTTAGCATTAGTTAATGAAATTTGAATGTATAAGAACAAAATGTACAAAGAATGTAAAAAGACCTGTATTTTTTTACTCAATCAAACTTTTAAAGAAATAATAATTAGTATAAATAATTAGTAAGGACATACTGTATAACAACACTTCTAAGATCATGTTGCAAAATTATGGAAATTAATAATATTTTTGATTGGTCACTGCCCTTGCAAATAGACCCAAGATACCAGCAAGCAGTTTCAACTTCTGCATTTATTGACATATGAAATGATCAGTAATCAGAGTATTATGTTTTTCATATCTTGTTTGCCACTCTGCTATAACATGGGAATGCAAAATCTGCACTCTTAAAATAGATTCATGCATGTTCAAATGTAAACCAAATAGTCGGAATAAACCTTTTGAGCACATTTAGAAATTTAATGCAAGTTTGTGTAAAATCAGCCAGAGAATGTTTTTATGATCTCATTTATTACACGTTGGCCGATATTTACTAAATGTATAACTTAGAGATAAACTCTATTGAACCTCAGTTACCATTCTTAGCAAGTGTGTTGCACTATAATTAATGATGTATGCACTGATGTACAGGACTACTGGAGAGGTTTAAGTGACTTGAATAGGCAAGACAGAATAATCAAAGGTAATTTTAAATGACTGGATGATATGATGTGGCAGATTATCAGGTAAAGCTGAGTTGCCAAGTGTTATGATTAAGAGGCAAAAATTATTAAGTGGGAGATATTTAAAAATATTTATTTATTGCAGATCAGCTAGGGAACACCATTCACAGAACAACTTCTACTTAAGAGCATACAAGATCCATGTACTAAGAGATCTTGCATTCAGATGTGTCTCATGGTTTGCTAGATAGCAGTCCTCAGTTTGATTCAGTCTGAAAGTTTGATTCAGTCTCATGAGTAGGCCTCAGGCCTCAGTCCTGCATGGTATGGTAAGAATAAGAAGTAGAGCAGGAATATTGTGTAACAAATGGTAAGGCCAGGGCATCCCACCTGCCAGGCAGAACCACAACTGGCGATGTTTTGTCCTTGCCCCGGAGAAGAGGTCCATTTGTGCCTTCTCAAACCTTTCCCAGATCCGACCTACCAACTTTGGATGCAGAAGACACTTAAACTGGCACCCACATGCACCCAGTATCTCTGTGGCACCACTCCATCCACATTGTAAGGGAGGAGTCTGTGGTGATTATCCTTCTGCAGTAGAGCATTGTTCCCAACCACACTCCCTCATTTCGGAACACCCTGCATTGCCATGAAGCCAAGCATGGCATTTGCAGTCAAGTTGCAGGCTGACAACCCATTTCTAGATTACAGTTCTACAGTTCTAGTGGCATCACTGATGTGGCTGAATTCATCAGTCTAAGCTTCATCAACAGATGCTGATACTGCACATGACAGCTTCGATGAATCTCATTGGGAAGCATTGGGTCAATGGGGTGGCTAACATTCTCAGTGAATCGACTTCTAGGCAATGAACTGTGTGAACTTCTTTAGGGTTAGGGAGCTCTTCTTTGGGTTTACTGTGAGAGTCTTCCCTCTTCCACATACATGAACTCACAAATGGCCACAATTGGATAGTGTTGCTCTGATTACCATGGGAGAGAGTAAGCAGAGAAAATTATGCTCTAAAATTGTGCTTACCAGAAGTGTAAGGGTGTATGACCCCTGCTTAAAGGCCCCCTGCTTATCTAGGGAGTCTTTGATGGCAGCACATTGGGTGACCCTGGCACAGAAGATAGGTTTCCCAGGATAGATTTGCACACATCAGGTAGCGTAGATTGCACCAAATACACTTGCCAATGTGTATAAACCAAAATAACAGAGAGTTGTTTCATATCCTGGCCTACGTGTTCCACCAACAGCTTAGTCTTCTGGGGACATCGCAGGAAATAATGAAATATTTCTGAAGATTATAATATAGTTAATACAGTAGCTGCAATCCTTCTTTGAGACCACATGAAACTCATTTAAGTGTTTGTGTAAGTGGGGAAGAATATGCCAATTTTTTGGTATATATATTTAAAATATATTTGGTATATATAACATTTCCTGAAGTAGAAATAAGTATGTCACTAGTTGAACTAAATGTTGTCCTTATTCACTTTTCCATCTATATTTCTTTATCCTGGCCTCACCCAATCAGCATTTTCACCCCTCCATATAGAAATGAAATGTTTCTCTGTTTCACTCAGGAGAAAAAGCAAGACTTTCCAAGTGACACTGCCATTTTGGTTTGGCAGCACATTTGTGACCATTTTGTTTGGAATTCTCCATCCTTAGTGGGAGGTGGTGAAGGTATAGCAGTAGAGATGATGGCTTGTGGTTAATTCACAGAGTGAGTACCACACAGCAACAGAGGGTGCTTGTGAAGTTAATGACTGGGTGGCCTTTTAAAGTAAAGTAAACACATCACTGGAACAAAAATTGTGGAATAGATTTGAGATGAGTGCTTATCAAGAGAACACTCACCAAACTGACCATTTTTGTTGACATATCAACCACGTTTTAGTCAGAATATTATAGTTCTACACTCAGAACCCGGATTGGGCTAAGATAATATTCATTGGACTGGTAAGCAGTTTTTTGACAGATGGCCAGTAACATAAAACATTTGAAACCAAATCATGTTGTACCTTTTCTACTTGCTTGCTGCATTCTGCTCTGCTTTTGCTCACACACACAAACATGCACAGTATTTATTTATTTATTTATTTATTTATTTAAATATAAGATTTACACATGGGGACTAGCCAAATGTCCCCACAAGGTCAAAATGTCCCCACAAGGTCCCCACAATGTCAAATATTCTTATCATTCTGGCACACACACACATGGCTCACTGCTCAGAGATAGTGAGAAATTACAGGAATATATATGGGACAACAGGGCTCAGGTGTGCCATGTTAATCATTACCCCTCTAGCTCAAACACCTCCCTTTACGTGCAGACCCACAGAAAACCACATTCTCACCTGCTAGATTCTAGTTTTTTATCCAATTTTCTCCCTAATTTAGTCTATTCCCACCTTCCAGTTAGGTCTCCCCTATCACATGACAACTACCAACCAGGAAGGCTGGAGGCAATCACATACTTCCTCCGAGGCTTGTGAAGCCAGTTGACCACATCTAGGTGAACTGCTAGCTCAGGGAGTGGCATAATACACTCAGAAGAAAGCTCTGGCCACCCACTTCTGTACACATGAGCTCATAGATGCCCATAATTGGCTAGTGGTGCTGTGATTGATAGGGGACAGAGAGTATCCCACCCCTTCCTCTCAGAGACCATGCCAAAATTTTGCTCCCTTTGATGCCCAGCCACAGAAGGCTGTGGAATTTTGGGGATTTGAATGATTTGTGGACAACAGGGTGACAATATAAGTGCTCATAAATAGCAAGAGCAAGAAAAAAGGTTACAACTCCATCAGTCCTGAATAATTTTTCCTTTTATTACTGTATCATATTTGGGTCCCTGGAGGACTAGTGGTTAGGCCTTGGTGCTCTCACCGCTGCGGTGTGGGAGCCAACCCCAGCCACTGGGATTGCATCAGTAAGGGCATCCAGCATTAAAAAAAAAACCTGTGTCAAATCAAATATATGCAGGCAATTGATCTGTAGCAACCCCTAATGGGAGCATGCAAAAGAAGAACAACAACATTATAGTATCATATTTGACTATCACTCTCCACTGTTTGGTTTATTATTGAGTCTCTCAATCTATTGCTCCCCTAATGGGCTGCTGGCTCTCTCTGTCACTGTTTAGTCATATGTTTTTTATGCTCAAACTTGGGGCATGATAATATCTGAGCAGGTGTGTGATGTATGCGCAGAGAATTTCTACAAATTCCAACCCTACACCCCTCACACAGTGCTGACTGTGAATTGCTATTACAGGATTGGCAGAGCAAAATGGCACAGCAACTCAGGAGCACAATATTATACAGCGCTCTATAAATATAGCTAAATTGAATAGAACACCAAACTTTGAGGGACTTTGAAGAATATATATATATATATATATATATATATATATATATATATATATATATA
>CM074946.1:5281811-5314220 GCA_037577455.1 Pangasius macronema
ATTTTCATCCAAGTATTAAAATTCTGGTTATATTTACAATTATGTAACTTTGTCCAAATACCTTTGAGCCCCTGAAAATAGAGGTACTTCGTTTAAAATGGCTGTAATTCCTAAATGATAAATGGAATATTTTTGTGGAACCTCTTAAAATAAAGCAGAAAGTCTACACTTTGATCACATCTTGATTGTTATTTTTTAAATCCATTGTGGTGGTGTATAAAGGCAAAATTCCAAAAACTCTGTCATTGTCCAAATACTTCCAGACCTAACTGTATATCCTTCCCCACTAAAGGTGAGGGTGAGATTCTTGCTTTTAGGGAATAGGAACAAGTCAGTGAAAACGGATGTGTGAAAATACAATATTTCTAGGCAGGCCAGGCCTGCTTTGATAGGAGTCCAGAAATCTCAGTTATTGTTCTCACTTCCACACCATTGTAGATGTGGTCTGAGCCTAGTCTCAGTCACCATTTGATACACTCTAGTACACACTCACAAACTGACTCACAATCTGCGTTCTTCATGGATTGTCTTTTCTGTGACGGTTTGGAGATGACTTTAATAAGTCCACTTTGGAAAGAGCCAATCTCCTGTCCTCCACTGTGGAACAGACGAAGCAGCAAACGGAAGTGTTTCCGCTTATCTGTATCTGAGATATACAGGGTTTTGGCACAGGCAAACATCTAAAAATATGATTTAAAAAAGAAAAGAAAAGAAAATTTAATTAAGGGAAACATTGGTCAAGGAAAATACATTTCCCACAAGTAAAATTATTTATTAATTAATTCATTAAAATATCAGGCCTATGCAGGGTGGTCCTGGAATAGTGAACTGAATATTTACTAAAGTAGAAAAGATACATTTTCACTAGCATTATGAATCATACCAGAAACCTAACAAAGAAGGCATCTTGAGAATGGAGACACAGTTAGAGTGGAACAAGGACAGAACAGAGATAGAGGCTGAGTGGCACTCCAATTTGTTTCAGAAAGCACAAGTTAAATATTAGTTGAATCTTTCCTGATTTCCAAGTTGGTTTGTGATTGCACACTCAGTAAATGGTAAATAGTTTACTCTACAGAGGGTTTTACTATTTGAAAAAGGTCAAATATAGTCAAATATGATAAAGAATGAGTTGGTAGACAAAAACAAATTGTCTAAAAGTATCAGAACATAAGTGAATCTGCATGGAGGCAAATTGCATCATATCATTCAACAAAAGTAAGTGAGTTGCCTTTAGGAGCTGTTTTGTTTAATATTTTTAATATTTCAATTAACACCTATGAAGAATCACCAGTGAAATGCAAACACAATAAAAAGTAAGTGAAGAGGCCGTTTGAACTAGTTCATTCAATATAGCTGTTCCTTCATTACAGGTATTTTCCTAGCTGGAGCTCCAGTTGTTCAGTTTATGTCAATCTATATCTCTCAGCTTGGGTCTGATGTATTGTTGTACCCTTCTTTCTGTTTGGTCTTCAAAGCTCAGTTTGAAGTTGTCTGCTTGTGTCCCAGGGGAGCCATCCAGACCCATATACCCCCACACACGACAACTAGACTCACCGAGACCTGATGCTTGTGAGAGAGGTCATAGTTATGTAATCATGTAAAAGTTCATTCTTGGTCTATAATACAGTATTGCTCAATTAAATGCATTTCAGTTATGATCTAAGTGTATTAATATGGTAATCATGATTAAACCACAGAAATGACTGGTTCACATACCTGTGAGATGTTCTTGTCTTAGATTCCATCCAGCTCCACAGAGGTACACACAAGGAGGAGGACAGAAAAATCTGTTTGCACAGACACCAAATTGCCAAACACCAAAATTCTATACTCTCTTGCACTTGACCTTGACAGGGGTAACAATTATAAAATAACACACATACCTCACATGAATTTTTATCTTTCCTGTATTTTGTTACTGCTCACTAAAACCCAGTCAAGACCAATGTTACACACAATCTAGTAAATGAGAAGTTCAAGAATGAATCTTTACTGTAATTTCTAATTGAGTTAACAATAAACCTAAATGTGAATATTTCTTATGATATCTCTTCTGATATCGCATAGCTACTGGATTTACAACAAATTCCACTGAAAATAATGTAGCATCATAAAATCTAAGCTAGACAGAGAATTTATGTTTCTAGGTCCATCATGAAATTGTACGCAGTTAAAATTTGGAGAATTCAATGAAGGACTTATTCTTCATTGTCTTATGTATAAGACATGCTTACCGTTTCTCATTTCCATAAGACTTCTGAGCGACTCTGGCATGGAGAATGAGCACTGATTGGTCAGGTCTGTACTGAAGGTACTGTGTCACAGACTCTCTGCTTATTCTTGGCATTAAAGCAAAACTTTGATCCACCCTATGGATGGGGACAATTTCTACAGTAAATTTTTCTGGTCTAAGCATATTAATAGTACTATTTATAAAATGAGGAATGTGCTGCAGTAAATATTTAATAAAAGAGCTAAACTAGGCATGTTTTTTGAGTGTACATGTTACTTTAAATCCCATTTATACTCTCATAGTATGGTCCAATATTACAAACAATCACATTATGAACTCACTGAACAGTTGGTCCTAAATAAGGCAGCATGACTTGTACATAAGTGTCCAGATGGTACCAACATTAATAATATGCACAGCAAATTGAAGTGGTTAAAATTGGAAGAGATCATGCATCTTGGCCATGCATCTGAAGGTTAGTTCCGTATTCCAAGAGCAAATATTAACTACCTAGATCTGCTTTCTGCAGTTATCTCTGAGAGCCCCCATGAATGCACACACACACACACACACACACACACACACACACACACACACACACACACACACACACACACACACACACACAGTCTATTGGCCAGTAAGGTACTGACTGTTGGTTAGCTTTTAGTTGCTGTCATAAAAAGGGAGCACTGTTCTGTCACTAATCATTTGATCAGGTATCTAGTGATGCAGACAGATTGCATCTAAGAAGGAAGGCTTTCTCCAGTGTTAGTAAGCTACCCTTAATAATTTCTATTTGCTAGCTCACTGTTTTGGCCCAGTTTTGTTTAGAGTCTTTGTGTACTATTTGTGATTTTAGTAATTTATGTTACTGTTATCTTTTCAAAGAGGCATAAACAGTATTAATACTGTAGGCAAAGAGAAATTAAGTAGAGTTTTGCTGCCCACAAGTATAGTCCTTCTGGTTACTCATTTGTATGCCTGGAAATCCCTTAAAATATACATTTTGTTCCATAAGTATTTGGACAGTGACACAATTTTTGTAATTATGCCTTTGTACACCACGACAATGGATCTGAAATGAAGCAATTAATATGTGATTGAAGTGTAGACTTTTAGCTTTAATTCAAGGAGTTTAACAAAAATATTGCATTAACCGTTTAGGAATTACAGCCATTTTTTATATAGACCCTCAATTTTCACAGGCTCAAAAGTATTTGGACAAACTAACATAATTCTAAATATAAAATTAGTTTTAATACTTGGATGCAAATTCGTTTGCAGTCAATGACTGCCTGAAGTCTGGAGCCCATGGACATCACCAAATGCTGAGTTTTTACCAACCGCAGCAGCACTGCTAAAGCTAAAGCAGCAATGAGAAACTTTCTCCAAACATTAATCTAGCCACCTGAAAATTACACAATATACCGTATATCACAGCCTCACCGAGACTTACAAAAAGAGAACACTGGAAAACTGGAATATGTTTCTCTTTTGTATCTCAACCAGAAGTAGAGTTTGTAAATCTGTAAAGTATCATTTGTAAATCCGGTTAATCCCACTGAAAGACACCACCATAGTGACTGGATAAAACCTATTCATTAATTCAGCTATTCATTTGAGAAATTTGAGAATTATACATTTTCTAAGTTTATTTTTTTTAAATAAATTTTTAAAGTTTATAGATTTATGATGCAAAATATGTTATCACTCATTCATATTCAGTCTCTCGTCTTATGACATAAACAGGAGCCTTTTCACTATCTCTTCATGTGACAGGTCACTTTCTGCTGAAATAGTTGCTGATTAATTCAGTGAACTCACTAAATTTCACATAATTAAAAACATCTTAAAATGTTGTCTACTGTAAACTGTACATAGTGCAGAGGTGCTTTTCTCTGATTCATTGTTTAGAAACTGAATTGATTAGGCATATGTCTGTTTTGCTATGGCATGAATCTATCCAGCCACTTGAACAAATTGTGAAATTCACTGTGCGAGGAAATCACACTTAGCTAGCAAGGTTTTAGGCCGACAAAGCATGTTAGGCAAATAAAACCCAGTTTGGTTAATACCCGATTTTTCACCTTATTTGAATTCAGCCACAGCAACATCCGACAGGTTTTCAATAAGCCTATGCAAGAAAAAACTTTCGACAACTGCTCAGAAAACTTTACAAGCATAAACACAGAGACACTGCAGACCAAGAATTTAAATTTTATGTCATGACATTGAAATAGCATATAAGGCTACTAAAAGCCAAATATGTGTAAGTCCACTAAATGAACAAAAAATTAATAAGCAATCAGTGAAAGTACATTCTGTGAAATGTGAAGGTTATTAAATAAAACAAAGAAGAACTAATATGTTTCAGTACAAAATACCAATACAGTGGATATAAAAAGTATACACACCCCTGTTAAAATGTCAAGTTTTTGTGATGAAAAAAAAAAAATTAAACCAAGATAAATCATGTCAATATTTTCCCACCCTCAGTGTGAAATGTATAATACAATGTATAAAAATTAAGGGAAAAACAATAAGAAACATTTCAGGGAAAAATAGGAAAAATAGAAAAGTTAGAATAACCTTGTTGCATAAGTGTGCACACCCTTTTATAATTGGGGATGTGGCTGTGTTCACAATGAACCAATCTCATGGTTAAAAGTAATTATGATACAGCTGCCATTGATGAAATTATTCTCATCAACCCCAAATAAGGCCCAGCTGTTTCTGTGGGAATTTCTTGACATCTTCTTGGTTTCATCTGACTGCTGAAACCATGGTCTGCAAAGAGCTGACAAAGACTATACAGGGCTACTGTCAAATCAATCAGGAGAGGGGTGCAAAATTTTTTCCAAAACATTAGACGTACCATGGAACACCATGAAGGCCATCATCAACAAGTGGAGAAAATTGAGCATCACAGTGACATCAACAAGAACAGGACATCCCTCCAAAATTTACAAGGCAAGACAAAAACATACCAGGGAAGCTGCCAAGAAACAAATGGCAACATTAAAGGAGTTGCAGGAATATCTGACATGTACTGATTACTCTCTGCATGTGAGAACAATCTCTTGTATTCTTCACATGTCTGAACTATGGGGTAGGGTGGCTAGACAGAAGCCCTTTCTCACAAAAACCATCCAAGCTCAACTACATTTCCCCAAACCATGTTGCAAAATGTGTTATCGTCTGATGAGATCAATTTCAAAAGGTATAATAATTCAAAACAACAAAACATCAACAAAAGAACACCACACCCAGGGTGAAGCATGGTGATGGAAGCATCATGCTTTAGGGCTGCTTTTCTTCAGCCAGAACTGGGATTTTTATCAAAGTGGAGAGGAATCATGAATAGACAAATACCAGTCTATTTTAGTGGAAAACATTCATGCACCTGCTAGTAAGCTGAAAATGAAAAGGAAATTCACCTTTAGAACAATGACCCAAAGTATATATCCAAATCAACAAAGGAATGGCTTAACCAAAGAAGATCAATGTTTTTGAATGGCCTAGCCAGAACCCAGACCGGAATCCAGCTAAAAGTCTGTTGGGGGACCTGAAGAGGGCCATGCACAGGAGATGCCATTGCAATTTGACAGATATGGAATGTTTCTGCAAAGAAGATTTGAAAAATATTCCAAAGTCAATAGAATCTTAACAGACTGAGTGGTATATTAAAATCAAAAAGTGCTTCAACAACGTATTAGTTTAGGTGTGTGCACACTTATGAAATTAGATTATTCTACGTTTTTTTTTTTCTCTCTCTGAAATGTGCCAGATTGGTTTTCAATGGAGTTGTACAGGTAGTAATTTTTACATTAAAAGTAGAAATGTTCTTATATGATTTATTTTTGTTTCACTTGTATACATCACAAAAACATGCTGTTTTAACAGGGGTGTGTAGACTTTTTATATTCATTGTACACTAAATTCTTGAATCCAAACACTAACCAAAATTAACCACTGACCAAATAGAACAATCAGTAAAAAACAAACTAACCCAGTTAGACAACCTGATCACAGTTATAGAAACTAAAGACCAAATAAAAATATGAAGTTAAATGAAGCTCCTAGACTTGATATGATCAGATTAAGAAGGAAATCTCTGCTAGCAGGTTAGCAGACTGTAATATAATTAACTGTAGAGTTTAATCATTAAATACACACAAAATACAAAACACAAAGTAATAAATTAAAACAAAGTATAAATTAATTGGTTTCTTACAGAAACACAGGAAAGTGACCATCTATACCCTTCAAAACATATTAAAAACAGACAAAAAAAAAGAAAAAGAAAGAAAGAAGTCACTGAGGGAAAATTGTTACCTGCTTTGTGAACTTTAAAAACAGCCTTTGACTTTAAGGCACAGTGTAATTGCACTATCACCAAAAGTGAGGCACTACAACAGAACCTATTAATACTAGAAAGCTGTTGTAATGATTGGAGCCTTAAACTAAATGTGAACAAAGCAATATTTTTTAGAATAATCCCAGACTACAGGTATAACATCCCTGTCATAACATCGCACACCAGAAGTTACACACAGTGAATTTAGCTGAAAAGATAAACTCAGCCAGAACCTTTAAATCAGTTATTACAATGCTGACTAACCAAGCATACAGAGCTTCTTCTAAATGCAGCCCCTCTCATTACAGCCTGGTTAAACTATGCAAATCAGTTATCCAACCAATACTCTTATATAACACAGAAATCTGAATTCATCTAGAATTCTTCCATCTACAATTATGTACAGATGTGCAGAGTTTAAACAGTGGCATCTTCAATCTGGCATGCAGACCAGAGCTCATAGAGAAAAGATGCTGTAATTTCTGGCATCAACTCATTCAACCATAAAACATTATAATTGTCAAACTAAACCCAAACAATCCACACCATCAACTAATCTACTACTACTACTACTACTACTACTACTACTACTACTAATAATAATAATAAAATCAGTTTACTGTTTACAGAATCTGTAAACTGAAATAAACTGACAACAGTAATTAAAGTCACAAATGGAAAAAACTTTACACAACATAGCAAACTTTAATGTTAAGGAACATTTGGTACAGAATACCATCAAGCCATCATTAAGAAAACAGGTCCTTACAAAATACAAAATTAATGATGAAAATCTAGCCTTTGAAAGAGGGAGATACACCAAATCATGGCTGGCCAGAGAGAACTGGATCTGCTTGTTAGGGGGAAACTGAGATTCATTTTGTCCTCTCATGCATTTAATATAAACACAACAGAGACTCCTTTCTGCCAAAAATCATAGATAGAATGCCCTCATATTCCCAGAAAATGATTGAATGAATGAATGAATGAATGAATGAATGAATGAATGAATTACTGGGAGAAACAGAAAGAAAGAGAGAGAGAGAGAGAGAGAGAGAGAGAGAAAGAGAGTTAGCTGAACAATCTATCTATAACTGCCATAAAATCAGAAATAAACAGTGCAACAGACACACATACTGTACCTCCACTTGAACCTTTGCACTTGCTTTAATTAATTTGCTACTTTTAATTCTTATGCTCATAATCATTATCTTGTCATCCATTTGTCATTATTTACTTTTTCTTTCACCTAGTATGAATTGCTATATTACAGATTACTCTATTGTGAATGTTACTACTTTTAATGTGACCTCTGGGACTTGATTGATATTTGTATATTGCTGATAACAGTCCAACATGAACCGTACAGCTTCGGACAAATAGACATCTTCCTTGTCATACCAATAAAATACATTTGAGTCAGAGTTTGTGTGTGTGTGTGTGTGTGTGTGTGTAAGAGAGAGAGAGAGAGAGAGAGAGAGAGAGACAGAGAGAGAGAGAGAGACTGGATACGCAAATATCGAAGCTGAACAAAAACATCTACATACATCTTGAAAATGAATGACATGACTTTGTTAACAAGCTAATGAAGAGTAAAACAGCAGTTAGCTACTGAGTAACAGTTGTTAGCATACCTAAAGTAAGGGTGGACGTTAGATTTGTGACATTCAGTGACATTCACCCAGCTATTATTATGAACATTCAGTCGTGGTTAGCTAGGTATCTATTGAAAACATTTTTTTTAAAAACATGCTATTAAATAAACACAGATCTTCATATCCTTAAATATACCAGATTCCAGGTCCATTTCCAGCTGATATAAATAATTATATTTTGCATCTATTATGTTTCACATTTATTATTAGGCATCCCTATTAAGACACACACACACACACACACACACACACACACACACACACACACACACACACACATAAAAAAGCTGTCCTAGTGCTTTAAATATTCACACAATATTTCTAATAATAATTTTACATTCTTATCATGTATAATAATTTAATCATTCTGAGGTTGCTATAGTGAGACTGGTATTGAGTTTTTGGTAGCTCGAAAATGTTTTAATTTTATTGTAATAACAGACAACATACAATTTAATAAACAAATGAAAGTTATTGTTATTAAATAACATAATTAACGATCCTTAGTATTCTTAGTAACTGGTGCATTTTAGCTTAACATGGTGGATCTATCTATCTATCTATCTATCTATCTATCTATCTATCTATCTATCTATCTATCTATTTTAGTCAATTTCTTGTTATGACATTTCCAACTAAAACTTTTGACTGATGACAGGTTGCCTGTATGTATTACCTGATTAGGCTTCTGACACTAGATCTAATCTAGTGTCTGATCTGTAGATCTGATTCTAATAAGGGTATTATTTTAGGGTGCTATATCATATTCTCATGGATATGCTTCATGGATAGCTTACTATGCTATAATATTTTACCAAAGTAGCCTATGAAAACGAGTGTTTATATAGCCTAGCAATAATCATCAAGTGGTGTTAACGGTGACTGCGCAGAGAATAACGCGTGTTGGTAAGGACAGCGTTTTCTGGAGGGGGAGAAAGAGAGGAAGAAAAGTTTCAGAGGGGGTGGATCCACATAACCCTCTCCATGCATTTAATCCCAAACCAGTGCCCTGCAAATTCATTCTGTGTCGTTGTTGCAGAACGTGACTATACTCTAAATGCTAGTGTAGCTTTCTGAGAAGCCTTTTCATAGTTTTCATTTTTGGGTTCGTTTTGGCTCTGTTGGAAGAAGAGGGAACAATATCCAACCGCCTTAGGACCCTTCAGACCTTGTGGAACAGAGTAGTGTATGAGAGAGAGAGAGAGAGAGAGAGAGAGAGAGAGAGTAGTGTACCTGTCCCATCTCGCCGGCTGCGTCTCATTTCTTCCCTGCACTTCGCCAAGGTGAGTGAGGGCTGGTGCTTCAGCTCTGTACACGTGTGAGGAGACCACAGAATCCTCATTCTGCAGGCCTGAGAAGAAACACACGTATTTTATTTCATATAAGCTATATTGCTGTATACATTTATAATAAATAAGTAAATGTTGGGAGGGGAATTTTGTAAATCAGCACACATATCCTTTTAATATCCTGTCACATGAAAACGCGGTGCTCTTGAAAACGCGTTTTTTTCTTTTAAGGCTGAAAGGGATTGACTAATTCTCAATTCTCTCTCTCTCTCTCTCTCTCTCTCTCTCTCTCTCTCTCTTTATATATATATATATATTATTATTATTATTATTATTGTTAGCAGTGTAAGTAAGTAAGTATTGTAAGTATTGGTTACCTGAGTGTACATATAAAAAGTTGTTTTGTAGTGTAAAAAAAAATGTAGTGAAAGTCACACATGGAAAAGTCTTCCTAGAGTCTGCTTAATCCAATATTGTCTCAAAAGTTCCAAACTTACAACCGATTGCTTCTTTTTAGATCTATTTGTCCCTAGAATAGCGCATGCTGCACTATATAATATCTGGAGATTCACTGATGAAGCATGTAAGAATAATTGCCAAATATGTCATTCAATTATCTAGCAGTAGTAAGTCAAAGTGGCTGGATTTGTTAAAAGCATGAATATATTTTGTAGCTAATGAAGCCTTTTAAATGGAAATGGAAAATGTCTTCAATAATTTATGTACACAAATCCTCTCACCATGGCTTGCCTACTACTAGATAGTTTAAAAAAATTAATTCTTCTCTTACTGAGTATCATAATGTGCTGACTCAGAATACTCAATAGTATTACTAATAACATGTGTTTGAAGAAGCCAGACCCATATTGTCTTTGAGGTTCTCAGCTGTATTAGGTGTGCAGTGGCTTGCTGGAGACAAAGCCACAGTGTAATTGCTAACAGTAGCAGAATCCCACATCTGCTTCCAATTACCTTCTAACAAGAAGTTGCTGTTCCTTAACCCATGGCTACTATGAAGCTGTCAGTCAACCCTAAGTAATAGAAACACAGCTCTCTAATTTGCTTGTGAGACCCTCTTCTGTGGTGAGATTCCCTTTTTCTTTTGCCAGTGCCCCAAGTTCAGCTGAGCAGAATGTGTGTAATGTGAGTTTCTCCTGTGGAGATTCCTCTGGGCTTAATGTATACATGGTCATACATGGAGAAAGAGTGCTTTCACTTAGTTCTCAGTAGTCCTTTGAATTAATAGTCATTCATTTTAATCTCCTTCACTTTAAAAAAAAAAAGCATATCTTTTAGAGCCCAGGTCTCACGCCTGCAAATGCATAAGAATTTAAGCACACTCGTATGAAAAGTGCTGAACAGTTTAGTGTTAAGAGTGGGGTTAAGTCTTCATAGCTTTCCTTACAACTTCATTTTTATGAAATTCAACAAAATTTTATTCATTGGATGTCTGAAAGTTATGTGTGAGGTTGTATTGAAAATATCAGTACACAGGAAATTAAATCTAGGTCCTCAGGACAAGTATGTGATTGTTTTGGCCTTTTTTTTTTTTTTTTTTTTTTTTAAGAAAAATGTGTAGGTGTAAAAACTTAAAAAAAAATACTTGGTAAAGTTTATAAAAACAATAGTCTTAATTCCCATAAAACAAAGCAAAAAACAGTTTTGCAACCTGATCTCATATGAAATATGCTGGAATTGTAGCAACTAAGAGCAATTTTGTTGTGTTTCTTAGTAAGTCATAAGAAAACTTGAGACTGCAGATTTTGTCCCCAACTTTAACCTTAACCATTCATAACTTTTAATGTGAGTTTGATCATGCAGTTTAATATGAATTTAACATAAAAACACAGATTTTCAAAAATATATTCTTTTCCATATTGAAACTTCTACGGCCATTTTGGGAAATTCATGCCTATATAAAGTGTGAATTTTCTGTGAAAGATAGCAGCCCAGCTGTGGAATTCTGTCACTCACCAGATTCTCTCTGAGCTTCATTTTGTTCTTGCATGTCTCTCAGTTGCAATTTTCTTCTTGTATCTTCTAGTGCTTTTTTTGTCCTGCTTTATACTCCACTGTACACACCTCTTACACCCATTTTTCTGATCTACCTGCGGTGAGTAGATGATACATTCATCAGACCTCTGCTATAAGTGTCTTCATTGCCTGCTGTTGTGGCATTGGTGTTGAACTCCTGGCGGTGTGTGTCAACCTCTGTGTACATTTGTTTTGAGAGATAACAACCTGCAACCAGGTGTGTAATTCTCATGCCCCCACTTTGCATTGCAAATAATAGCTGAAACAAGTAAATACAAGGACTGAGATCCATAGAGTATAAACATGGACTTCATCTGAATAAAGAATTATTTTTGCTTTGAGTTTCTTTATATATTAAGCTCTAAATTTTGGTTTTATTAGTTAGACATAACCTTCCAAATAGAAGGAAAAATGAAGTATCACACTTATCGCAAATAAATATTTTCATATTCATAATATGAATAATAAAATAAAAGTGTTGAATAAAAGTAGGGCCATACAGGAAATGGCCTCTTCTTTTTGAGTTTGGGTGTAAAACATAATGTGCCTGAGTCCATAATTAGCTCCAGGATGTAATTTTTTTCAGTTAAAGTAAAACTCACTGCTTTGGGAAAATGGTCATCCCCATGGTTGTATATGTATATAAAAATGGCTGTCTTTATTTGTTGTCAGTACTGATTTTATTTTTGAAATTAATCATATATGATTATTTAAAACATATTTTAGACCTTGTGACTGCAAATTGCAAATCTGATTAAACTATGAATCTGTGATCTGTTTGTAAGTCATTGTGTAAGCCAAAACTGAATTAAACTTCCACTTCCAATATTCTAACACTCAAACAAACTATGCAAGAAATGTATGTCAAAACTGGGACTAAATGTTGTGACACTTCAGAAGATTCTAGCAAGACTTTCTAGAGAAACAGCGAACCAGGAAATGGTTGTACTGAAACTGATGTGTGTTAAGGGAGGTGAAGCTGCAAGTTATGGGTGATCATAAAATGCGCCGTAAAAAAAGTGAGGTATTATTCTTTTTATAATATCTAGAACAAAAAGACAGCAAAATCTGTCAGGATCCAAGTGAACTTTCACTTTNATCTATCAGTGGCACAAGATAATGGATATAAGCTGAAAGCAATTTTGACATTAATATATTAAAAATTTCCTGGATATTTAAACAGCAATCCAATTGCACATTAGTGATCTTTCAATGTTAATAATAATCAAAACAACTTTATTAAATGTAGTTTTATGAATAGAATGTCTGTGTGTGTGTGCCTCACTAACTCTTAACTACTCAGGGATGTTATCTTGACATGAAGCGGGCACACACACACACACACACACACACACACACACACGCACACACACACGCACACACACACAGGGGCTCTTTGTATCAGTCAGACATAATGGAAAAAGGTCTGGTGATGCTGAAATAACCACATTGGTTCAGTGGAGTCCCAGAGGGAGCACAAAAGCAAACAGTTACACAACCTTTTACCTCAGCACACTGTATATATAAAGTAGGAGGAAGAGCATGGCAGAAGGTTCCAAGGACTGCAAATTACTGATATAGAGTGCTTGACAAGTTTAAAAGTACATTTCACACTCACTTTCTACTTCTAGTTTGAGTTGTCTGCTGATGAGGAGTATAATCACAGCTTTGCCTTAGCCTTTTAAGGTTTGCCAGGAATATCCTCCTGTATGATAATTGTGTAAAGAATTCCATGCCAACCCCTTACACACCACTGTATTTAGACCGCTTCTACAAACAGTGATAACCCTTCCCAGACCCTCTGAGAAGAACCATGTTTGTAGTCTCATATTACATGCAACATGCCTTTTACAAGCTTAACTGTGCAGACATTGTTATTTTCCTGTAATTACCTTGCACTGTGTTTGAACTAACAGCCTGCTAACATGCAAGTAATTTATGAGTTGAATAATTTCTCTGTGTTACCAACATCTGGTTGGAACGTCTATGTGCTGCTCCAGGCAATCTGTTTGTCATTGTAGTTTTGTGGCAGGACCATTTTGGAATGAGCAGCTGTTCCTAAAATATATGCCTTGTGCTCTGACCTAGAACTCACACTTTTTTTCTCTTGACCTCTTACAGACATCAGGGCAGAGCACAGCAAGCCTGAGAGTCAAGTGTCCAGAATGAGACGTTTGTTTGTGTGTGTTGGTGCACTGCTGGCTTTAGCGAACATCATGGAAGCGAGGCCCAAAGCAGGTCATTTTAAATACAAATACAATAAAAACACCAAGCTCTAATTTATTTTAAATGTATAGAGTTTTGTACAATATAGATTATGAGCAAGCACCTTAACAGAAATCTGGATCAAGTTTTTCTGGAGCTGTTGGGCTATCTACACATACTGCTAATGGATTCTTCGTTGCTGATAAAAGTAGACTAATTTTAGAGATTAGATTGGCAGTATGTACAATATTTATTTTCCATGTTGAAACTACCCAATATTGTGTCTAGTTTTGTCTAGTGGACATTACTTCAGCTGGCAATTAATATTTCCAGTGTTTACTGTTTATTTCTGCTTCTTCGAGCATGTTGTTTGACTAAATATGCTGTGCATGTCTCTTTTTGTTTCTTTATATATCTCTCTAATCACACTTTTCTGGTTGCACAGCTGGAAATGAAAAGTGTAAGTCTGGCCCGGTTGACCTTGTCTTCATAATTGACGGCTCACGCAGTGTTCGGCCACACGAGTTTGAGACGATGCGCAAGTTTATGATTGACATTATCAATGAGATGGACATCAGCCCCAGTGCTGCCCGTGTGGGTGTTGTTCAGTATTCCAGTCAAGTGCAGACTGTCTTTTCCCTGAAACAGTTCATTACTCATGAGGATATGGTCAAGGCCATCAAAGAGATCATACCGCTGGCACAGGGTACCATGACAGGCCTGGCTATCCGTTATGCCATGAATGTGGCATTCTCTGCGGAGGAGGGGGCTCGGCCCAATGTGCCTCACGTAGTGGTGATCGTCACTGATGGGCGGCCTCAGGACCGTGTTGCTGAGGTAGCTGCAGCTGCTCGAGAGTCTGGGATCGAGATCTATGCTGTGGGCGTAGCCAGAGCTGACATGACATCCCTGAGAGCCATGGCATCACCACCTTTTGAAGACCATGTCTTCCTAGTGGAGAGCTTCGATCTCATTCACCAGTTTGGGCTCCAGTTCCAAGACAAGCTATGCAGTAAATTCATTATTCCCATACTTCTGCCACAGTAAACACATACTGAATCTTGTCCAGGAACAGAGTTTCCTCTAGTGCAGGGGTGTCAAACACCAGGGCCACATCAGCATTTTTGTGAGCACTTGAAGGGCCTAAAAGAAGATATTCATTTTGTAACATACTATCTGTTCTATCAACAATACTAAGAATTTTGGGTCTGAAATTAGAATACAACGTTTCTAGGGAAAAGAAAGGTTAAGAGAAACTGTTCCACTGTATGCAGTGTTAAGGCTAAGTGACAGCATTTATTAAACTGTTTAAAGTTTTCTTTTAAATATATATCTCTTTTCCAAATATCAAATAGGTAACGTTAAGAAAGACATTTAAAAAGAACTTGGGCTTATCTGTGCTAAGCACATACATACATGTCTTTAATNTATCACATCTTTCTTGTGTTTGCAGTTCATTAGCTTTTTGTCCAACATTTTGATGATTTTGAGATTTGGAGTCAATTGTTGAATTACACTAAAGGCCTACATCTGATGCATTTCTGAATCTTTTCTTGCATCAAACTCAGCAGATAGGAGTTGATATTAATCAGTACATAACTACGGTATGGGTCTGATGTGAATCTTAGATAGAATAAATATGTTGAGTAGTAGTGTACAAGCCTTGTTTCACAAGGCAAGGGAGCTTATTTGACCCACAGGCCTTGGGTTTGACACCTGGGCTCTAGCAAGATTCACTGTAAAATGGTGTTTAAATCTGATGAATAAGAAATGAAGCTTTTGCTTTGTCTTATAAGTCAGATTTAGCCAATTACAGTTTTAGCTTATTTATTTAATTAATATAAGCATTGACATTAGCAGCTGAGATATTATACAAAGGCATTCAATTTTATGGTTGATTAGAAAGTAATACTGAAATATTGAAATGCAGGATTTTATGTTTACTTTTGGCCATAGGCTAAACTGAGGTCAATGATATCTAAATGATATCTAATTTAATTGAAATGTTTCTGTCTGAGTACTAAAGTGTGATTTGGTTTTTCAGAAATTGATCTTTGTGTTGAGTCTGACCATGGATGTGATCATATCTGTGAGAGCTCTCCTGGTTCCTATCACTGTCTCTGCCTGCCAGGTTACACTCTCCAAGATGATGGCAAGACCTGCACAGGTGTGTAATTCAGAACACAGCTACTGGGGATTGTGCCTAAACAGAACTGAAAAATAATTATTAGTTAATTTAAACAGAATGTTTAATGTTATGGGAGTATTTATGTACTTGCTTTTATATGCTTACCTTTGATTTTAGCTATTGATTTGTGTGCGGAGGAGAAGCATGACTGTGAGCAAATCTGTATCAGTTCTCCTGGGTCTTTCAACTGTGACTGCAATACAGGCTATGCACTTAATGAAGATAAAAGGACCTGCACAAGTTAGTGACAATATACATACATTTACAGAGATATGTGTTCGCTTCAAGAGCAGTGGTTTAAGCAGCAGTAGAAACAGATGTGCCTAAATACTTGAGCATGACCTACACCTAAATCGGTTACAAACATGACACTATAATTATTGTTATTGCCAGCTGTACAAATTAGTCTGCAAATAATATAATTTGCAAACTAACTCTCTGAAGAATTTTTTTATGCAATTCCAGTTCATGTATAGCAGCAAATGTTTTAGCACTTGCAAAGGGCCAATTATTGGACTGCCTAACTCAGTAGGTCCATGTTATGTGAGTTTTACTCCAGAACTAAAGGGACGGTGTGGCTGCAGGTTTTCATTCCAGCCCAATATGAGGCACACTTAATAGTTTATTGGAGACCGAGATGAACTGATTAAACAAATGGAATCATGTGTGGCTTTGCCTTGGTTGGAATGAAAGCCTGCAGCCACACTGGCTCTTTGTGGATAAGATTGAATACCCCCCTAGCTTAAAGTATTAATTTTCCCTTTGGTTTATTTAAGAGTTTCATTGCAGATGCAAATGTATCAATGTTTAGAAATTTTGGTGTAAGGATTTCTGGGACAATTATTTTATACTAAACTATTTTGGCTATCATAATAATATATTTATTGAAGAAGATATGTGTAAGGACACATATTTTTGAATAATATTTTTTTGTCAAAACACAATACAGTCTATTCCGAAAAAACATCAGAAACCAAAAGATTAAAACAAAACCCTGTAAAAGTAAATACAAAAATAACAACAGTCCATATAATATTTTGTTAAAAAAAACCATAAAATATATTGTATGTTCCACGAATGTTCAATACCACTAAAAGGACAAAAAGTGAGAATTTTTAAAATTTTGATCAGTAAAAAAAGCTCTTTATTTCAGAAGGCTGATATATTTGTTTATATTATTTATCTATTTTCTTAAGTAAATTAAAAAATTCCCAAACTATGAATAACAATAACTGCTGTTCCCTGACTGGCTGAAATGATATTTTCTAGAGCCTAACATTTTCAGATACTTTTCTAAAAATGTATTGTGTAATACTTTTGCTGCTCATCTTCCAATAGTATCATTTATTTTTCTTTACTTGTTCCAGTGATAGACTACTGTTCATTTGGAAATCATAGCTGTGAGCATAAGTGTGTGAGCATCCTTAATGGCTTTAACTGTCACTGCAAGGAGGGATACATTCTGAATGATGATGGAAGGACCTGCACAAGTTAGTGGAGTTGACAAACCAACTATGCTTTCCTGCTATTACACAATACACACATATGCCAACATGTGCATATTAAGAGAGAAGTGGACCAAATAACAGAAGCACCAGAGAGAACTGAAAAGGGATCATAACTTGTTTGTGACATGATGTCAGTACGTTCACTATTTCTTTGAAAAAGCTTATGACACAGAACTGAAATACCTTTAGTTTTATTATATAACATCATTAGAAAATAAAATGTATTGCACTGTAATACAAGAGAAAAGTTACAACCACTATCATCCCATCACTAAACATCCCATCCCAGCTCTAAACCTAACCATTTTTAACTTTTCATATTAAATGATTTATGTTATAGTCTTATGAATTCACAATTGTCAGACAGTATTGAGACTTATACTGGTAATGAAGGCCCTTTTCATTTCTTTACCTAAAAGGCAGGTTTGCATATCTTATGCTCCTCAGCTTCTCAAGTTTTCATTCCAAGAATTGTTAGGTATGGAGTGTGAATAATGGAGGTAAAGAAATCTGTCACGGAGCCTTTCAGGAAATTAGTTTTACAGTGTGAGAGACATTTACTGGACAAATTGTTTATTCATTGCAAATCTTTGCAATTTCTATCATAAATATGGCCTGATGTTTCTGGTCATTTGTAAAACTGTCTTTTCTTAGCTACTTAGTGTATGAGTGTGTGAGTGTACTTCAAGTGTACAGCTTTTATTGCTGCTGCAATGAAGGATATATTGTCAATGAGGATGAAACAGCTTGTGCAAGTTATTGAGGGCAACCAAGTCTCTCTCTCTCTCTCTCTCTCTCTCTCACACACACACACACACACACACACACACACACACACACACACACACAAGTTATATCACGTTATTCCATATTACTATACATATAGGTTCTCAATCTAACACTTGCAGATTCTGAACAACTTATAGGACTCAGACAACCTTTGGAACAATAATAAAGTTAAAGTAAATGTGAGGGGTGAGGTTAGCATCTCTACATTTTCTTACAATTTCATTTGTAAGAAGCTGAATCAACTCCAGCCACATCATCCTTGTTCATTCAACTCCATAAGCATTTTTCATTAGATCAGTTTCTTCATGTGCATAGTAATAATTAAAGATTTATACCATTAACAATTAATGCTTTCTGCATATTAGCAGTTTTTGCTCTTCTTTCTCTTCTAAATTAAATACATTTACTGTAACTTACTGTTCTCTGCCTGTTTCAGTGATTAACTACTGTTCATTTGGAAATGATAGCTGTGAGCACAGTTGTGTGGGTGTCCTTAATGGCTTTTACTGCCGGTGCAATGAAGGATACAAACTAAACAAGGATGAAAGGACCTGCACAAGTAAGTGAAGCCAAATCTCAGCCCTCCACCCACACAGACATCCTCTTTGAACACGTGCCAAAACTCTGGTGTAGATATACAGCTGTTTTTGCATAGCTGATTTTCTATCATATTTTATCAGCTTGTTCAGTGCAAATAATCTCCTAGCAAAAAGGCCACATTATCTTTTATGTTCATGTTTTCATTCATGCTTGTGCTTGGATTGTGTGCACTGCTTGCTTATGCAGTCAGGTTCGTCATTTTGCCTCTGTACATCACCACAATGGATTTGAAATGAAGCAATCAATATGTGATTGAAGTGTAGACTTTCAGCTTTAATTCAAGGGATTTAAAAAAAATATTGCATTAACCGTTTAGGAATTACAGCCATGTTTTTACAGAGCCCCTCCATTTTCACAGGCTCACAAACTAACAATCATAAATATTAGGATTGTTTTTAATACTTGGATGCAGATCCTTTGAAGTCAATGTCTGACTCAAGTCTGGAACCTATAGACAATATTAAATGCTGAGTTTCCTCACTTGGGATGCTTTGCTATGCTTTTAGTGCAGCCGCTTCAGTTGCTGCTTATTTGTGGGTCTTTCTGCCTTCAATTTTGTCTTCTGTAAGTGAAAAGCATGCTCAATTGGGTTGAGGTCATCAGACACTTAAGAACATTTATTTTCTTTGTCTTAAGAAGCCCCTGGGTTGCTTTCGCAGTACGTTTTGGGTCATTATCCTTATGTACTGTGATGCCCTGTCCTATCGGTTTTGCAGCTTTTGCAGCTTTTGACTAAATCTGAGCAGAAAGTATAGCTCTCCACGCTTCAGAATTCATCCTGCTACTTCTATCAGCAGTCACATCATTAATAAACACCAGTGACCCAATTCCGTTGGCAGCCATACATGCCCATGCCACAGCGCTTCCTCCACACGGTTGACAGATGATGTGGTATGCTTTGGATCATGAGCCCTTCTTTTCTTTTTCTTCTCTTCCTATCATTCTGGTGCAAGTTAATCTTCCATTAGAACTGGTCAGGCTTTTTTAGAGGCTTTTTTTACAAAGTGTAATCTGGTCTTTCTGTTCTTGAGTGTTACCAGTGGTGTGTATCTTGAGGTAAACCATCTGTATTTACACTCATGAAGGCATCTCTTGATTGTAGACTTTGACAATGATACACCTACCTCCAGAGTATTCTTCACTTGGCTAGATGTTGTGAAGTGGTTTTTCTTCAAGCAGGAAAGAATTTTGTGATTATCCACTTCTGTGGTCATCCAGGCATTTTGGTGTTGCTGAGCTCGCCAATGCATTTCTTCTTTTTTTAGGAATGTACCAGATTGTTGATTTGGCCTCTCCTAAAGTTTTTGCTATCTCTCTGATAGGTCTGTTTTGTTTTTTCAGCCTAATGATGGCCTCTTTCACTTGCATCAACACCTCTTTGGTCCACATATTGAGAGTTTCCATGAACAGCTACCAAATGCAAATTCAATGCTTGGAATCAATTCCTGACCTTTTATCTCCTTAATTTATCATGAAATAATGAGGAAACACCTGGACATGAAACTACTTATTAGTCAATTCTCCAATTGTTTTTGAGCCTGTGAAAATGTCTGTAATTCCTAAATGGTTAATGCAGTATGTTTGTCAGCCAAAAGGTTTGCATTCCTTCTAGCTCTACCTATATGTCTTGATACTTCCAAATTCAGCAAGTGTACCTAAGTACAGTGTAGCTCACTTAGTGGAGGAAACAGTGACAAAATGTGGGATCACAGTTGATTTGCAGACCTGAGCTGCACTGTCCAGTGCTAATGGTAACCCAGAATAAAGCCTGTCTCCCCTGTTGACTCATTTTGGCTTTTTTTGTTTTTGCTCTGACATGTGCTATTAACTGGCAGGCCCTATATTGACCAAAGTGTGTGAATGTGATAGCAAAAGATCTATAAAGCAAATGGCTATATAATGATAAAATGAGGAAAAAGTGAATGGGTCTGAACACTTTCTGAATTCATAGCCAGTGCCACGTGCCAAAACTTTAAAAACTAAAAACTATAAAAATCAGTGTCACCATGTTAAACTTACGGTTGTCTTTTCACAGCCAGTTTAATTCTTTTCCCCCAGCTTGTTCAATGTAAACTAATCTAAAGACCATAATGATGGTCTATTTTTTTTTACTTTTTCTTGTCAACATTCATGTCCTTTGCCTACTTACTGTGTCAAAAGTAAATCTATTATTTTTGTCAATCTGCTCCAGTGATCGACCAGTGTTCATTTGGTAATGATAGCTGTGAGTACAAGTGTGTTAGCATCCTCAGTGGCTTTTACTGCTTCTGTAATGATGGATACAAACTCAGTGATGACAAGAAGACCTGTACAAGGAGAAATGACCAAGCATACACTTAGAACTTTGCAGTACTTTTGCTTTTGTTACATTTAATACCTTCTTTGGTTTCTAATCATGGTCCTGAAGAATTTTACATTAGAGGATTTTTACACTAGAATTCACATTTTAGTTTTCCAACACACCCATGATGTATTTGACTTCAAGAATGAATTGAAGTCAAGAATGAACTAATGAGATTTTTCAGGTGAGTTGGAAACACTCTTCACAATGTGCTCAGTAGCCATGTTCTCATTCGCCTTTGAGTGAAAATAAACCATGGACACAAATAACTGGGGAAATTCCCTTGGCAAATAATGTGGGTGCAGGGGTACGGTGAGCATCTAAATGTTACTGGTGCATAGTCGCTCCCTCACCACAACAGTTTTACACCAACGTTCATTCACATACAAACATACCCCCCAGTACACATCTTGCCAGTAATCCCCACACCTCTATCAGTACAAAGTGGGCCACCAAGCCCATCAATCCTCAGTTTGAGATCAGAGTCTAATTCCCCTAGCCATGTCTCCATAATCGCCAGCAAACAACTGTCTCTGAATTCATGTTAGAAATGAACATGTGCTTGTAGCACCTCCACCTTGTTCCATAGATACTGGACTTTTGCCAAAATAATAGACGGCAATGGAAAAAGAGACAAAGGTTTACCTCGTATTCTCTCCTGTACCCCACCTCTTCTCCCTCACTTCCTTGCTCTTTGATGAAACGTGTTGGGATAAGCATTATCATTATATCCTTGAATCAAATCCTTCAGATCCGGGAAAATAAAATCCATAGGTGGATTAGCTGATGAGATATTTTCCCACAACAGAAGAAAGTCTCTGTTATAATGAATCCTGTTAGAACAAAATCCATCCACACTGCAAACATGGTAATCCATTTCCAATCCATGCCTCAATAAAAACAAAACAACATAAAACAACATGCCACGCCACACCACACCATGCCACTACTGACGTTCGCCCTCCCATTGCTCCTACCTTACATGCTTTTTCAAATTAGATGTTCATGGCAAAGGATACCCCTCTTTTTATCTTTGATTCTACCAGCATATTGAAACATTTTACTGAGATAGGGCCAGGGGTGCTGATCCAGTGGCTTATCCATCTTCATCGCGTAGCACAAGAACATAACTGCAGATGACGAACGGGCACTAATTTTGATAGTTTTTCTAGATGGATAGGTGTGCTTGGATGCTTTAAAATTCAAGAACTGTAAATAAAATGCACTGGAGACCATTCTATTGACTTATAGCATACAGTCACTGACTAGATGAGAGAAGAAGAGACCTTTGAGATTCCTAACGCATAGTTTGAAGGTTTAAATAAAAATGCAAGAAGTAAAAAGTATTTTTTCTGTCTTGAATTTGTAATTAAAAGAACAAGTATTTAATTTCAACAACACTCAAGTGAATTATAAATATACAAGAATTTCCAGCCCTGGAAACATGTTACATGTGCAAAACTGGGATCAAAATGGTAGGATAAAACAATTACACAGGAGCAAAATTACTTGATACTCCTTGAAATTTCTCTTAACACATTAGCTTGTCCAACTTTTAGGTGTATATCACCACAGAGTGTATGGATGTCTGTGGTACAACAGTAACTTTTACACCCAGCAACTCATACACATTTTTAACTAGGGGGTTCAATCTTTCAGTGAACAAATATGGCTCTTCTAGGCTGTACCTTTCCTTTATTAAGATTAAGGTGCATAATTTGACTGTAATTACCTGTACACACAAATGGTGTACACTTGAGGCTACCATCCCACCGACAAGGAATCATACAGTTTAAAACCTCTTTTGATTCATATGCAGTCACCAACTGTTCAATTCCATAAACCTCATGAAGTCTGTTATGTCTTTGTCCTTTCAGTGATTGACTATTGTTCATTTGGGAATCACAGCTGTGATCAAGAATGTGTGAGTGTATTAAATGGATTCCATTGCCTCTGTAATGAGGGATACACTCTTCAAGGGGATGGAAAGACCTGTCAGGGTATGTACGGACCAATGACAGATTTTTATGACAGATTCTCAGAAAATAGATTGAGAGCACATGTTAAAGCGATATTCAATTTTTACTTTGAGGAAAGTTTTGCAGTAATCATATACATTTTCAGAATCATCACAGACATAAAGTCATCCAGTTTCAAAGTTTAAAGGTTTCCCAGTGTTCTTTCTTGAATACTGGAATGACTCCAAAACAACCATGTACCATATATCATTTTACCAGAGCCCTTAGGCAATGAAATAGCTTTTCTAGACTTCCTTTTGCTGCTAAATAACAGCGACTCTGAAATAATCTAGTAAATTGTCCAAAATTAGTGAACAACAGGGACAGTAAGTTTTTTTCTCTTTTGACATTTAAATTTAGTTTTACTGTTTAAAAATGTTTATTATGACTAAGATTACATTTTCTCCAGATAGCAAGTTTGGCTTTTATTTGTTTTATGGAGCTTGGAAGAATTTTGGATATTTTTAATTTATATATCCATAAATATTTGGACAGTGACACAATTTTCCTAATTTTGCCAAATTACCACAATGGAATTGTGTCACTGTCCAAATACTTATGGATCATATCTTTCATTCATGTCTCTTCACTTTACTTAATGGTCATGGATATGAGCTTGGCTGACCACTACAAAAGTGTTTACTTTTTCCTAGGAAACGTCTCTAGGTTACGTATGTAACCATGGTTCCCCGAGGGAATGAGACGCTGCATCGAAACGCTATGGGAACGCCATCAGCGTGACCGTGCCATGAATCAGGTGTGTAATCAGTCCAAAGGATGAGCGGGACGTCACAGACGGGGTGACATAACGACCCGGAAGCTTTAAAAGGCACGAGCGGTGGGCGCCGGGCCAGCTTCTGAGAAATGAAGCAAGCGCTGCAGGGATGCCGGAAGTGTGGCACTGAGAGGCAGCATCTCGTTCCATATGTAACCTAGAGTCATTCCCCTTCAGGAACTCGAGCTGCATCGAAACGCTATGGGAATGAGTATGCCCATGCCGCCAGACTTACAAATCCATGCCTAGTGTGGAAAGTCACAGCTAGGGCAAGAGAACAGAAGAGCCGGGAGTGGCTCGCATATCCAGTCCATAAAACCTGGCGAACGTCAGGGGCGTGGACCAACCCGCAGCGTTGCAGATGTCCTGCATGGGCACACCTGCCAAGAACGGCCCCGCTTCTGGTGGAATGAGCCTTGACCCCCAAGGGGGAGGGGAGCCCAGAGGACTCATAGGCCAAACAGATGGCATCCACAATCCACCAATTGAGGGTCTGCCTAGTAGCAGGAAAACCCCTCCTAGGGGGACCAAAGCACACAAACAATTGGTCCGCCTTTCTCCACAGGGCAGCTCTGTGGACGTACGCGTCCAGTGCTCGCACTGGGCACATACAATTAAGCCTCCTATGGTCGGACTCCCGAAAGGGAGGAGGACAAAAGGCCTGCAGTATGACCGGCCGTGGTGTCGAGGAGGGAACTTTTGGCACATTACCCACTCGAGGGTATAGAAATGCTTTGGCCAGAAAAGTCGGGTGAAAAGTCTAAATAAGAAGGGGCCAATGAGAGGGCCTGGAGATCCCCAACTCTCTTAAGAGAGGAAATAGCCAAAAGAAAGGCGGTCTTTAAGGTTAAAAGACGGTCAGAAATCTCCTCTATAGGTTCAAAGGGGGGGTTACAGAGAGCCTCTAACACCATGGCCAGGTCCCAAGGAGGGACACGGGATCGCACCAGAGGCCTGAGCCTCAGTGTACCACGGAGGAAACGTATCACCAGGGGGTGTCTGCCCACGGACTGACCACTGAGAGGGGCGTGGTAGGCCGCAATGGCAGCCATGTAAACCTTCAGGGTGGAGTGGGTCAACCCTGCAGGGAGATGGGACTGCAGGAACTCCAGGACTGTACCAACTGGGCAGTTAACTGGGTCGAGCTGGCGGTCTCCGCACCAGGAAGTGAAAAGTTTCCACTTCAAGGCATTTCCTTGTTGAGGGAGCTCTGAATTGGAGAATGGTCTCAACAACCTCGGCTGAGAGACCGGAAGCTACGAGTTGTGCCCCTTCAGAGGCCACACCCACAGCTTCCACAACTCAGGGTGGGGGTGAAAGATGGCACCCCCCACCTGTGAGAGAAGATCCCTCCTGACAGGAATCTCCCATGGAGAGCCGTCGAGAAGGGAAATCAGGTCCGAGAACCATACTCGGCCCGGCCAGAACGGGGCTACTAGCAACAGATGTACCCCGTCCCGGCTGCTCCCATATTGAGATGGCCAGGGATGTAAACTGCTCTCAGAGACAGGAGTTTCCACTGGGACCACACAAGGATCTGGAGCGCCAGCCTGTAAAGGGGGCGCAAATGCAGACCTCCCTGGTGGTTGATATAAGAGACCACTGCTGTGTTGTCGGTGTGCACCAACACGTGGCGATCTCTTAGGTCTGGGAGAAAGTGTTTCAATGCTAGAAACACAGCCAGCATCTCCAGGCAGTTGATGTGCCAAGTGAGATGGCGGCCGCTCCACAGACCGCAGGCTGAGCGGCCACTCATGACCGCTCCCCATCCGGTGAGGGATGCATCCGTTGCTAGCATTACACGGCGACAAGGAGCTCCCAACGCCGGGCCCTGGGACAAGAACCAAGGTTCCCTCCACATGTCTAAGGCACGTAGGCATCGCCGCATGACCTTGATCATGTGGAGCGGGTTTCTTCTCAGGGAGAACCCCCTGGTCTTGAGCCACCACTGTAGGGGTCTCATGTACAGCATGCCAAAAGGTATCACATTGGATGCAGCTGCCATTAGACCCAGCAGTTTCTGATGTTTCAGTTTCACTGCTTTACAGTGAGTGACCGGCCTTCTCTCACTCTTGCAACAGGTGACAGACGTGCCTGCATCGTGGTTGAATCCCACACCACGCTCACGTAGGTGATTCTCTGTACTGGAGAAAGCACACTTTTCTCGGTGTTCAGTCTTAACCCCAGCGCTTTCATGTGACGAGAGCGACATCTCAATGCCGAACCGCCACCTGCTCCGAACGAGCTAATATCAACCAATCGTTGATATAGTTCAGTATGCGGATGCCCTGGAGTCACATAGGAGCCAGAGCAGCATCCACACACTTCATGAAAGTGCGGGGTGAGAGTGTCAGCCCGAAAGGAAGAACCCGATATTGGTAAGCTTCGCTCCTGAAAGCAAACCTCAGGAACTTCCTGTGTTGGGGAAGGATGGAGATATGGAAATATATGTCTTTTAGGTTGATCGTGACAAACCAGTCCTGGGAGCTGATCTGAGACACGACCTGTTTGATCGTGAGCATCTTGAACTTCAGTTCAAATGCCGGTTCAAATGCCGCAGATCCAAAATGGGACGCAGCCCTCCTCCCTTCTTGGGAACAATGAAGTACCAGCTGTAGATCCCGGACTCTCTGTCATGAGGAGGGACCACCTTAATGGCCTCCTTCCTCAGGAGAGTGTTCACTTCCTGTTCCATTACCAGAGCTTGCTAGGGACCCACCCGAGTGGGAAGAATTCTGCAAAAATGAGGCAGAGGAGAGCCGAATTGGATTTGGTAGCCTCTCTCTACAGTGTGTAGGACCCATTGAGACACATTCGGCAGAAGTTTCCACGCTGCCAAATAGCCTACTAAGGGAGTCAGCCTCTCGAGACTGACCTCTGGTGCAGCCAGAGCGGCTAGCTTGGTGCTCTGAAGCGGCGAACCAGCAGGGAACGACTGAACTAGCTGCTTTGGAGATCTCTGAAGAGGCAGCGAGCCTCCCAGTACCGATACGTTCCTGGGCGGAAACTGAGAGAAGCGCTCGCTGGAGACCGCTGCGCCCTGAAGCACCATAGGTGGCAGGGTTGGCAGATCGACCTCCAGAGGGCACTGAGGCGAACTGGGCACCGTATAATGAGGTGTATGCTGTTCCGCCCCAGAGGGGCCCGCTCTCGAAAGCCCTGGGCCGGAGGCATCAGGGTTTCTTAGCCGAGGCCCTCTTCGATAGAAGAACGGTCCACAGATCCGGCTTCTTCTTAGAGAGCCCTAGCCTGGAGTGTCGCTGATGCTCCCGGTCCTGATGTGGGGGAACACGGGAGGTGACGCTCCGTTTCTGCGCCTCTTGATACGAGAAGGTGGCACATGGAGGGGGCTGCTCCTGCCCAGCAGCCCCATGAGCCAGAGAGCGACGAGGGAGAAACCACTGAAACTCTGCCGCCTGAGTACTTTAATTAGGTCAGCTTGGTACACCTGCAAAACCACCATAGTGTGCAGGCACGCATCAGCTTGACCTGCTGCCGTATACTGCTTGCCAACCAGCGCAGAGGTGGTCCGCAGTGGCCTGGAGGGCAGCGCCGGAGCCTTCAGGGACGATGACGCGCCAGGGGACAGATAGCTAGCCAGGGTCTGATCCACCTGGAGCATAGCCCTATAGTCAAAATTCAGCCCCGCCACATTGGCATAATAGGAGGAGGCCTGAAAAAGGCCTCTCCCTCGGTGTGGAGGTCGGGGAAAAAAGGCAGGCTCCGGCGTGGAGGTGGCGGTCTACTCCACAGAAAATGCTCATCCAACTTACTTTTCTGCGGCTCAACCCGTGTCTCGGCAGGCCAGTCAATGTTTAGCTTAGCGACGGCCCGCAAAACCACCTCCAGCAGCTCCTCATACTGGGGAGACTTGCGAGGGCGAATCATAATCGTTGCCCTCCATGTCAACCTCCTCGGAGGAAGACAAGGGGGCTTCCGATCCCAGAGAGTGGACAATGGATCTGGAGGGTGAGGAAGGAGAAAGGGACTCGCCCATCTCCATTCCCTCAGCCAGATCCATCTGCGAGCCCCACGAGCGTAACCGCCTCTCTACCTCAGCAGAAGCGGGACCAGCACCGCGAGGAACGCGAGTGAAGGCTCCTTCCTCGAAGAGAGCCTTCCGGGAGTAAAGTGCATGCAGCGGCAAACGCTCGTAATGTGAGCAGCTGGCTCCCTCGAGAGCCGACTCTGCGTGCTCCACTCCCAAGCAGACAATGCATAGGCTGTGTGTATCCCCACCCGTAATATAGCACGGGCAGGGAGGAACACACAGCCTAAAATGCCGTCCGCTCTCGCCCTTATGCTTAGTCTTTTCCTTAGACTTAGGCATTTTCTCCGACAAACAATACAAAATGGACAGACAATATAGACACAGAGCGCTTGCTGAATGACAGAAATCTGGCGCGGCACCCGCCGCTCGTGCCTTTTAATGCTTCTGGGTTGTTACGTCACCCCGCCTGTGACGTCCTGCCCATCCTTTGGACTGATTACACACCTGATTCAGGGCGCGGTTCCCATAGCGTTTCAACGCAGCTTGAGTTCCTGAAGGGGAACTCAGATGCTTCACCTTTCACCCAATTTAATTAAAATCTGTAGTTTTGAGATTTTAATTTTTAAAATGTGTAGCTTTTTTATGCTTCTGTTCTGTATTGTTACTCTAACCCATAATTTTTTAATTATTAGTTTTAAAGTAAAATCTTACCCCTAACGATTTTATAACTTTTACTTAATTCATATTCAATTCTTTTGTCAGCTTCCAAGCTCCATATACTGTATGTTATAACGTTTCTTTGTCACACTTGTACCAAAACTACATGAAGAACAACATTCTAAATGTTATCATTCTATCATCAATGTTATATTCTTGAAACTTTTACTTCATAATTTGAAAACAAGATTTGTTGACATGATTGTTGTTTTACACAATCACAGTAGCTTTTATAAAAAAAAAATGCACAAATTTTTTGCATAGTTTGCAGCTATGGCAGCCATTGCATGCAGTATATTCCAAACAATTTTCTTATCAAGAATTCCTTAAGTCACTTGTCTGTTTGCTTTGCTTGTTTGCTTGCTTGTTTTTTTCTAGTGGACAACCTGTGTAATGTAGTAGAGCATGGCTGTCAGCACCAGTGTGTGAGTACACCAGGATCATACCATTGTATCTGTCCTGAGGGTCATCTTCTACAAGAAGATGGAAAGAGCTGTGGAAGTATGTAATACATGCAGCAAATAAATATTCAGGCTAAATATTTTACTCTCCCTGTTTAAGCCTGGTTTGATTTAAATAAAGCAACCTACGGATGTTCCTTCAGAACAAAATGCAGAATTGCTCAAGAGAAGTTTTAGATGTGTTTTTTTTGTCTTGTTATCATTAATATACATTCTCTCAATTTTAGGCTGCAGATCAGCAAACATTGACCTGGTTCTCCTGATTGATGGCTCTAAGAGTGTGCGGCCACAAAACTTTGAGCTCGTCAAGCAGTTTGTCAACCAGGTTGTGGACCAACTAGATATCTCTGCTCATGGGACACGTGTGGGTCTTGTCCAGTACTCCAGCAGGGTGAGGACTGAGTTCCCATTAAATATGTACAAGAGCAAGGAAGAGATCAAGGCAGCTGTGATGAAAGTAGCCTACATGGAGAAAGGAACCATGACAGGGCTAGCACTAAAGCACATGGTGCAGGAAAGCTTCTCTGAGGCTGAGGGTGCCCGCACTGCCTCAAGAAACATACCTCGTATTGGGCTGGTTTTTACTGATGGACGCTCTCAGGATGACATAACAGAGTGGGCCAAAAAGGCCAAGGAAGCAGGTGAGTTGCAGCCCAAAACTGCAAAACACAGAGATGTTAATCAGTGTTAATCTGTGTCAATCACAATACAGAGATTACCTATTGTAGGGTTAATGTGTTGGTACTTTCAACACTCATAAAATAAGTGTCCTGTACGACTTCTAATGCACAAATAGCACACCCAACATTTGTCCAAACACTTCATATCAATGCCCCAACAGATAAATCCCATCTCAGCTGCTAAAATAGAATGACATTTTTACACAACATGAGGAAATGTCACTGTGTCAAGGCAAAAAAATCTCTTACCTTTAATGACAGTGGGCACCAGTAGGCTACCTTGGGTATGTAAGGGCCAGGGTAAGCTCAAAGTGTCCTTACATAGCTTGCTCACAGAGATCTAGGTAAAATGACAGATTCAAACTCAAGCGTGATATATGTTTTGGTACGGTTGGCCACCACTGCTCAAATACTAATCTTTATCAGCCCAGTCTGAAGGGCTAATGAAGTACTAATGTTGTTGCAAGACATCAACATAAATATGAATCCAGTCACCTTGTTCACTACTACACATGTTTATTTTTCACTATTTGTGGTGTTAATGTTGAAGAGTTACATATGTGATCTTTTACAGGAATTACAATGTATGCTGTTGGTGTGGGCAAAGCTGTAGAGGATGAGCTGAGAGAGATTGCATCTGAGCCAGTGGAGAAACATTTCTTCTACACCTCTGACTTCACCGCTATTAACCAGATTGCAGAGAACCTTAAACTCAATGTCTGTCCAGGTATATGGCAAAAGATAGTCTCTGGTCTCTGAAACAAAGAGAGTAGGATAAACATATATACACCTTTGAAACTAAGCAGAGTATACAATATATGAGATGAATGAGACCAAGTTCTGTCACCACTGATAAATTATTCTCTAGCACCATCTGGAGGACATTGTGTTTGTTGGCATCTGTTCTAAAACACAGGACAATAACACATATGTGCTGGATATAAGTTTAATAATCAAATTTCATATATTCCAATATCAAAGCTACTGAAATATGAAATGTGTTCTCCCCTTCTTTCTTTCTTTCTTTCTTTCTTTCTTTCTTTCTTTCTTTCTTTGTTCATGTGCTTGCAGAGGAGAGTCAGGGAGAAATAGAAGTGAAGGACCCTTGTGCCTGTGATAGTCTTGTGGAGTTCCAGCAGGCTACCATGGTCACTCTGAACCAGCTCAACCAGAAACATATCCTTTTTTAAGGTCTGTGTCTAAGCAACTAAAATTTTTACAATAAAACTTTACTTTTGTGTGTGTGTGCGTTCCTACAAGGATAGGAGAGTATTTTTTTTCCATTTGCTTACTCAGATTAAGGTTAGAGTTAAATTTAGGTGCATTAATAATTGGAAGTGGAAGACTTTTTTTATTTATTTTTTTTTTACATTTTTTTTTACATCGTCCAACTCATTTAAGCCAAATGCCGTTCTATAAAGAAGTCTGTAAAGTGAGTGTCTGGTTGTGTAATAGTGTTTTACCATCAGACACAACAATTTGGCATGTTGGTATGGTTACAAATTAGTATAATATTACTATAATACTATAGCCTGGTAAGTACCTGTGTCCATTTCCCATTGCATAGGGTAAGTAGCAGTTAATTTAGCTTAATGTGGTTTCAGTTTCTTCTTTTTTGTGCCATCATTTAACTGCGACTGCTGGAGATCTACTTACAGCAAATACTGGAAATAGCTGGTTCTGCTTCTCTGACCACATGAAACCTTTTCAGTTTTCCATTGTACACAATGAGAATGTTGTCAGACACTGCTATTGAAGATGGCAGTACAGTACTGTATGGTAGAAAAAGTGATGGTAGGCAGCTAGATTTGTGACGGTTCTTTAGTGATTACATTTTATCACTCAATGCATTATTTCTAGCCCACATATCCTTGTATAGGATAGTGGGCCCATGGATTTGTTATCATACCATGACAAGTGTTTTTTGTTTCCAAAAAGACCTTGTTTTGAGAATTGAATCAGCTATCTGTGCATGGCAAACAAATGATTTATCATATCATGATCATCATTTCAAGGGACAAAGTACTGATAAAAAAACGATTTAGCATTGAGCAGTGATGGTCCTGGATACCGTCGTGACCTTTTAACAAAGTTATGTAGTATTGTATGATGCAGTATTTCCAATAAATACCACTATTATACAGCTGGGTCCCTCAAGGACTAGCGGTTAGGTTACAGCACTCTCAGCACTGCAGCCTGGGTTCGATTCCCACCCAGGGAACCGACCCCCAGCAACTGGGGTTGTATGCAACAGTGGGCTCTCAGTGCCGGTGTCAAGCCCAGACAAAACTGGGGAGGGTTGCACAAGGAAGAGCTTCTGGCATTAAAAACTGTCATAATCAAAAAATCAAATACGCAGACAAATGATCCATGGTGGCAACCTCTAACAGGAGCAGCCAAAAGAGGAACAACAACCACTGTCATACAGCCATCATTCCCCTTCTTCTCCTTACCTGGTATAAATGTAGGATGCACGCTAACTTCAAGGCAGCATTTCCTATCCTTTCCCTTCCTATGACATAACATAACATAACATAACATAACATAACATAACATAACATA
>CM074946.1:5314320-5333314 GCA_037577455.1 Pangasius macronema
TTAAAGCTGACAGTCTGCAGTTAAAGCACATCTTGTTCGTTTCATTTGAAATCCATTGTGGTGGTGTATAGAGCCAATAATGTTAGAATTGTGTCGATGTCCCAATATTTATGGACCTGACTGTAACATAACATAAGAAGCTATGTAGCAAGCGTCACACTCATGCAGACAGTGTTTAATTACATTGCTAAGTTATGTGCTCGTTGCCTCGACACTGACAAATCTAAAAGTGCATTAAGGCCCTTCCTTACAAGGAACCTGGGTTTCCTGCCCAAAGTCTTTGTGAATCATTTTGAATTTTGTGCCCAATTTTGTGAATCAGTTAATTGACCTTGCTGCATAATTTTTTTTCGCTAAGGCCAACTTTCAGAGCATACCTTGCTATGCCTGGTATGCGTTTACTGCAAATTCTACATAATTATGTGACTTTGTTGAAACATCACTGCATATATGAGTATGTACACAAGTTTATCACTGCATATATGAGTATGTACACAGGTATCCAAGTTTATTCATAGTTCAGAGAATCACAGGTAACAGGTATTTTACCACTGTTTTGGGTCCTTAATTGTATCACTGTCAGCAATGACTACACGAATGGAGTATCTGGAGAAGCAGCTGCTCAAAAGGAAATGAGATTATTACATCATCTGCAAGACTAAGATGACGGGGATGAGCTCCTTTTGGGAGGCACTTAGTGATGACTCCAAAACAAGTTTTACATAACCAAAGATTTGTGGGTATAGAACATATATACTGCATTTACATTATGAATCGCTATGCATGACGATACATGCACTGGAGTCCATGCTAGATGCAGTTTTCATCGTATCCTGTTTATACCCTCCCTTTTTTATAGTTATTAAAAATATTTATGATCAATTTTGTATCATATTAGCACTGCTGTATGGTGTACAGTTTATACATTCAACTCAATTTCAAGTTTTTATAATGCTTTTTGACGTTTGGTTCTACTAAATTGACAAATACATTTAAATAGAAAGTACTTAGATATAAAGACAGATGACAGATTAAAGTAAAAAAGATAAAGTGAGTAAAGTGTCACCACAAGCCACCACTGCAGCTTCAATATGTCTTCAAATAGATTCTGTAAGTCTTTGGAACTCTACTCCATCCCAAGGATACTGTATTTCCTCAATTAGTTTTTATAATGGGAAATAGAGTTGGCTAGAACAGTCCAAAGTCACCTATAGGTGTTCATTTGAGCTATGACCTGCTGTGAAAAGCCATAGCATATGATTTTTTATACTCATCAACCCATTTAGTGAGCCCACATGCCCTGTAGATGGGGACATTGTCAACTGGGAAGAGACCATCTCCATGAGGGAAAAAATAGGATAGAACTGATCAGTTGGAAAAAACTTTTCCTTTTTAATTTGTCACCTATCTGTATATAGATAATAAACTGATTACTGAATTGAGTTAATTCTGAAGCCATCTATACTCAAGTACACTAAAATCATTTCAATAATTCTGCTTTGAAATGACTTGGTTCAGTTATAGTTTACAAAATGGTGCACATACCTACAGGACCAATGACCAGTTTCACTAAGAGCCTTGTGAGTCTTTTTTCTACTCTCTGTCCTCTATGATAATTAGTGTATAGTGGCCAGCATATGGATTGAAGATGGTTAGAGAAATAATCAAGACTGAAATGGCTTTTTCAGTAGTTCACATTCTGGACAAAACAGGATATCACTTATTCCTTGAACTTATCTGTGTAAAATAGCTTTAGTGCCAAAGATCCAATTATATTTTATAACCCCTGAATTTTTTTTTAAGTTTGATCTCTGTGCTTTCTAATAACCAATTTTGTAATGAGAATTTCTTATTGACAAAATGAAATAAAGATGAAACTTTGTGATTTGCTGGTTGTTGAATATTAAAAATGGTTAAAATTAATTTGTTGCTCTTTATGAATATTTTTGCTTTATGCTATTGTCTGAATATTTTTTAAATTTTGTACATTTATGAAAAAGTGAAAAATGGCCTGGAACTGTATAATTGAAGTCATACCGGCTTTATGTGAATGACACTTCATGAATGTATACTATATTGGAGTTTATGTGAAATGTCCTTTTTGTAACATAAGTCTTTATAAACTATTTTTAATCCTTATTATCTGTTCACCCATTGACCCAGGCCATTGCATTTGAATAGTGACACAGTTGTAACATTTATCATGGTATCCTCAAGCTGATTTCATCTCATTTATATTATATGGCCAAAAGTTTGTGGGCCTTCCCCAAATTATTGACACAAATTGAGAAGCACACAATTGTATAGGATGTCTTTGTATGCTGTAGCATTACAGTTGCCATTCACTGGAACTAAGGGACCCAAACATGTTCCAGCATGTAAAGCGAGGTCCATAAGTACATGGTATGCCAAGGTTGGAATGGAAAAACATAAGTGGCCTGCACAGAGCCCTGATCACAACCCCACTGAACACCTTTGGGATTAAATGGAATGCAGACTGCACTCTAGCTCTTCTTTTCTGACATAAGTGCCTGACCTCAAAAAGGCTATGTTTACAAAGCAGGCAAAAGTGGCCCAAACCTGATTTACTGACCAAATCCGATTTTTTTTGTTAGGCTGTTCACACTATTGTCAATGTGGCCTCTATCTGACATTAAAGGAACAATGTGTCACGTGATGCATTCAAGCTTGCTGTAAAAAGGGCATGTTATTCGGCCACGGCCACTTCTTTGGTTTGCGTCGTTGGTTTCTCAAAATTTTTATTTTAAACTTTTAACCTTCCTTTGGCACTGCAGACAGATGCTCTTATGGCCATATTTGGCCATTTCTTTTGAGATCTCTTCTAACATGGAGCAGTTGTGATATGTGCCTTCTAATTTTACTTGTACAGCTACATCACTCCAAATGTTTATGAGGTCCATTACCTCACTATCCTGCCTCCTTCACTGTTATACCCCATCTCAGTAGCATGAAATTATGATGAATGTCAAGTGGGATTGACATGAAAGTCTCATGAATTCCAATCTACCTGTTCATATATATATATATATATATATATATATATATATATATATATATATATATATATATATATATTTCAAGTCTATTAGGTATATCTTCCATTTCACTATTGTTTCACTATTAACAATGTTCCTTTGTAACTTAGTAATTGATCCACTCTTAGTTTCATCCAAACATAATGTAAGCTTAAAGAGTTAAGGCAAATGCTACTATGAAAAAAAAATCATCCTCATTATAACTTTCTCCTGCGCTAAGTTGCAGCGTTGTCAGTCTCCACACGAAATCAAAGGCTGAAGTACCATGAGAGCACAACAAACTCTCATAGGAGAAAAATGGTTCAAAGAAACTGTTTTCTAGATCTTGAACTTTTCTAACTATCTCTGTGGACTAATTTAAATTAGTCCCTAAACATATTGTGTTTTTCAACAGTGTTCTTGGTTAGGTTGACCTTTGCCTGCTCTTTCTAATGAGAGCCCCTGGCGAGGCTGGGAAATGTCAGAGGGTCCCACTGGCCTTAGTTAATTAACCCTACAGGTTTGCATTAGGGTCTGGCCCCAACCTTTGGGGAAAAACATGCACATGCTTTTTGTTTTTTTTTTAATTATTATACTATTGAAGGATATAATCAGTAAAATAATTGATAGAAGGGGAGTTCAATGGCTTTTTTTTTTTTTTTATCAACATACAACTACAAATTATCTTAGGCATCAATTTAATGCCTCTGATGCTCTGATTTCATCTTACATGAGTCAATAAAATTAAATAGAGACTGAATCTAACCAGTTAATAAGTTTTTTTTTTCAGGTTGTAAGGCATCACGAGGCATCATAGTACTTTTGGTTTTATGTCCAATCAGCACCCAAGCATTACCCCAAATATAACAGTGGTACTGAATATCAGGTTCAGAGACAGAAATACAGCATCTGAAAAGTAATGGCTGAAGTTTCTATTGCATGGATTCATGTCTTAGTGAATATTGGGTTAAATTTGGACCCTATTTGTAACAGCAGTTCAGGTGATCCTTAGTACTTCATGTTTAATGTTATTTTAAACCTAAACCTTCAATGACAAAAAATAATCAGGCAGACCAATAAAATCACACACTGACTTGTCGGTTCTATATGAGTAAGAACTATAGAATAATTTAACCACAAAATGTTAACCACAAAATGTGTACTCATTTTTTATAATGTTTAATCCTCAATGTTGTAGATGTATGGAACTGGTATAGTGCAAAATGTATCATTGTACCGAGTATCTCAGTAAAAGGCTTGCTGACTAGAACTGTGTGCATGGAACAGGAAGTGTATGCTGAGAAAGCGAGGCCTAAAAATGACCTATATGACCTCACATATGCATGGGAATCCTGCGTGAAGTGGGAAACTGGAACAAGCTTTAAATTTAAGTGAGTAAGGCTTCCTTAAACAATACGATATGGGGTAACCTTGTGTCTTGTTAAAAACAGGATACACATGTATGAGAGTATGTGTCTTGTTTAAAAACAGGATGTAGAAGATTTTTCAGGTAAATGTATATAAAAATGCTCTTTTGAAGAGATGGGCAGCTTTTGTCTGTAGACAACTGCTCGGCTAAATTCTGAAAAGAATAAAGTCTAATTGCATCAACAACAAGGCACTCCAGCATGATCTTTGATCTGCATTAATTGCTACAACAGAACACTAAGGTATTTTTAATTGTCTACTTCTTCAGTTGGTAAGCAGGTTTAATAAAGAATAGCCTTAACTGCAGCACATAAACCCTACAACTAATTATTTGCTGGTCTACTTAAGGCCACTTAATATTGCATTGCATAAATGCATGGACCTTTTGTCTTTGGTTCATGAAGAAGTGGAAAATTAAAAATACCTTTGTGTTCTGTGATCTTTGAAAAAGTAATTTGATGCTCAATCTAGTGTTTCCAGACAGTGAACCTATTAACTACCAACTTCATTCATCTAACCTTATTCAGGGTCATCATAGTTATTCATAGTCGATATTCTCACTGCTGCATGAGGCCTCCTAAATTGGGAAGGGTTTATTAATGAAATTTTCATTAATAAATTCACAAATTTCCATAATTTGTTGTGTCAATATTTTCCAAGAATATGTAAGCAGACTGACCCTCTTGTCCTGACTCCATATAAACACCTGTATGGAAGACATTGTTTCATGTACGTAGATTTACCTAGTTAAAAGCCACAATACTCCATTGAGTCTCACAAATACACACACTCACCAGTTAATTGTCATTCCACAGATATTGCACACTTATATAAATGCCAAGGATATTGCATATGTCCATACACAAATAGAACTCTAGCATACCTACACAGATCTACACAGATAACATAAAAAAAAAGAAAAAAAAACTACTGTATTGTAAACTTATAACTCTTGAAGATTATTGTTATTAATGTGTCACAACTGTTGTGTTATTTTTCCATAAGTAGATTAGGATACAAAGGTAGAGGTAGGCAGGGTGTTTGCTTTCTATAGCTTGTTAGCACAGGATAATATTAAAACACATTAAGATTATTCCAACTGACATAATATAGAATAGACGTATTAAGGAACTGTAAGGAAGTAAATATAATGACTAATAGAATTGATAACAGCCTTCTTCCACCTTAGAAACATTGCCAAACTTAGGAACATTTTATCTGTATCTGATTCAGAAAAGCTAGTTCATGCATTCATGACCTCCAGACTGGACTAACGCATTGCTAGGTGGTTGTCCTGTGTCTTCAATAAACAAGCTACATTTAGTCCAGAATGCAGCTGCCAGAGTTCTTACTAGGTCAAAAAAGATGATCACATATCCCCAATATTATCATCCCTGCACTGGCTACCTGTTAAGTTTAGAATTGATTATAGTAATCAATTTATTAGTAATCGTACTTTCTGTTCTCTAAGTGTCTTTTATGGAGTTTTATGGATGTCAGTAAATGCTGTACTGTGAACAAATTTCTGGGTGACATTTATCAAAATATGCACATGAATATGGTGTTACAGAAAATATTGTAACTCTATGAAAATATTTACATGCACTTTTACTAAAAGATTAATAAGTGAGGTCCATTACTGACATCCATAGTGAAGCTATTTAGACTTTTTAGTGTTTTGGGGGAACAATGCTCTCTGCGAAGCAGGTGGGGGGAGTGATGTTGTCTGTGAAGCAAGGAAGGGGAGCAGGATGGCAGTGCGCCATCCTCAGCCGAGCAGGATGGCAGTGTGACGTCCTCAGCTGAGCAGGATGGGGGTGCGACGTCCTCAGCCGAGCAAGATGGCAGAGCGACCTCCTCAGCTGAGCAAGGGACCATAGAGAAGCCCTCAGCGAAGTAGGAAGGCGGACTGACATCCAAAGTGGTGCCTGGCGTGACAGCTGCAGCAAAGCAGGGAGATGGAGAGACATCAGTGGCGAGGCAATGACCTAATATGACGTCCTCTGTGGGGCGAGTGGTGGGAGAATGTCTCAAGAAGAGAGAGGTAGCGGAGCAACATCCTCAGTGGGACAGGGAGGCAGAGTGATGTCCACAAGGGGCAGAGTGTTACGTTCAACAAAAACACATACGAACAGAGCTTTGGGTGACTGCTAATTTTACTCAAAAACTTTAGAGGCAACAGCCACGGAATACGGTACAACTGTGAAGCATGCGCATCAGCATGACTTCACGACAGTATTACTACAACAGATAACAAGAATGAAGAACTTGTTAGCAACCACAACATTTTCCCCCCTCCCACCAAGCTTAAGTATGAAATGTAGCTTCAAAGTCCTGGAAGTGTGCAGGACGTGCCCTTGTCCTCACAGGGCGAATTGTCACAGGGCCATCTTCAGATTGTGGGCTCTGACAGCGTTCGGTTCTCACTGCCTGTCCGGTGACTACATCAGGATCCAGATTTAGTGGTGGCAGAATGGGGTCCATAGGTCGGTTCAGGTTTTCCTCCATAACAGAAGGTGTGGGCACTCTTCGAAGACAACTGGCATGCCAGCGGGATCCATTAGTTAGCTCAAAAGTGACTGGCCCAGGCTGCTGTTTGACCTGGAGGGGCTCAGACAGGAAAGAGCTCAATTTATTGCTGCGGTGTGGCCTACAGGCTCTTACCCAATCCTGTACCCTTATCTTTGTGGGCCGAACATGATGCTTGCTGTCATATCTGGCTCTCATGTTGCGCTGATGTTGATGAACCCGTGCCCGAACCGAAGTGTTCACTGGGAGCTGATGAGGTGGGCGCAGCCTGCTCAGTGGTAATCCTAGTTCTCTGCCAAGCATGAGACAGGCAGGGGACACCCCAGTGGTAGCATGTTGGGTAGCGCGATAATGCAAAAGGGTCTGGGAGAGAGCAGCTTTAAAAGTGTGCATGTATACCATTTTTCAGGCTTTGATTAAATCTTTCCACACCACCATTAGCTTGAGGATGGTAGAAGGCAGTACGTATATGGGCTATGCCCCTGGCAGCCAGGTACGATGAAAACTCACTGGAAACAAACTGCGACCCATTGTCTGTAGTAATGGCCCGCGGGATTCCCCATCGGGAAAAGAGCTGCTCCAGGAAATCAATCACTGCGGAGGCTGTAACTGAGCCCATAGGCACAACCTCGGGCCACTTTGAGTGGAGTTCATACACCACAACTAGGAACCGCTGATGGTGAGGAACAGAGGTGAGCTCCCCACAAATGCCCATCTGTAGATGCTCCCATGGCTTGGTAGGCCAGTCAACAGGCTTCAAGGGTGGCAGTGCCGGAGCACCTGTTTTACCACTAAGCAGACAAGGTGCACAGTCACGTACAAGAGCTTCTAGCTCTCTGTCAGTTCCTGGCCACCAAACCAAATCTCGGCACCTCTGCTTCAGTTTAACTATCCCCACATGACCCTCGTGTGCCATTGACAGCACCCGCCCCCTAAGGGACAGAGGAATGACTGCTCGGTGGCCCCGTGCAATGCATGACTCGCCCCAACATGTCAGTTCTGCCCTGACTCGGGAGAAAGGTGTCAGGTCAGCGCTCACCCGAGCTGGCCAGCCGTTCTGAATGTAGGTGCTGAGGGAAACAAAGAGTGGGTCTGCTGCAGACTCGCTTAAGTTCTTCAAGAGAAACTGCAGTCTGTAAGGGCTCATACACTAACTGCACAGGGTCACTCTCTATATCTGACTCTGGCTGCTTGGCTAGTTGGCTCCACAGCTGAACGTGACAGGAAATCTGCAACCACGTTGTCTTTTCCGGGAGTGAACAGCAGCTGGTAGTCGTACTGATTCAACCTATCAGCCCATCGGTGAAGCCTGAGGGGCTTGTGGCCCGTTCCAGCAGAGGACATGAGGGTAGTGAGAGCCTGGTGGTCTGTTCTGAGAGTAAAAGATCGTCCATATAAGTACATGTGCCAGTGCTCACATGCCCAAATGCACGCCAACGCCTCTCTCTCTCCCACTGAGTATTTCTGTTCCGCAGTACTTAGAGCCCATGAAGCAAAAGCAATAGGCTTTTCAATGCCATCATGCAGCTGTGACAGGACTGCTCCGACTGCTACTGCTGATGCGTCACATGTCACCAGTGTGGGGCTGGAGAGATCAAAATGAGCTAGTGTTGGTGGTGATGTGAGAAGGTGTTTGAGTCATTGAATAGCTCATTCACAATCCGCTGTCCATGCCCAGGGGGTGTTATGCTTGAGTAGCTGTCATTAGTGGGACGGTGATTTCAGAATACTGAGGTAAGAACCTGAGATAGTAAGCAGTCATGCCAAGAAAGGATGCAAGCTGTCCAGCTGAGGCTGGCACGGGAAGGTTGAGAATGGCCTCTACGTTGGACTGCAATGGTGTGATACCTGAGCTGGACACCCGAAGACCCACAAAGTCTATTGCTGGGACAGCAAACACACATTTCTCTGTGTTCAATGTCAGATTGTGTCTAGACAGAGCTGTGAACACCCGTCTGAGGCATTCATCATGAGTGGCCACGTCCTTTCCATGTACTACAATATCATCTAAGTACACAGCCATACCCGGGAGCCCTGCTAGGACAGTAGCCATGATTTTCTGAAAGCAACTAGCTGAACTTAGGCCAAAAGAAATCCTCTTAAAATGGAACAACCCCATGTGAGTCATTGCCAGTTGTTGGCAATGGGTATTTGTCTGGCACCACAGCCTTGTTAGGCCCCGAAAGTCAACACAGAGACATATGCCCCCAGACCGTTTTTGCACAATCACAAGATTTGAGACCCAAGGGAAAGCATCAATGGGCTCAATGACGTCTGCAGCTAGCATGCCCTGTAATTCAGTGGTGACTTTGCGAGCATGGCAAGAGGCAAGCGTCGAAGTGGCTGGATTACAGGCAGTACATCTGGGTTAAGCAGGGGTTTGTGGGAAAAAACAGAGAGACAGCCTAAACCACTGAATAGAGCGGGAAACTGTGTCTGCCATGGAGAGTCCACCTGAAGGATGGTCGCACCGCTGTTGTCATGCAGAGAAAAGCCAAGGCTAAGGAACAGGTCAAGACCCAGGATATTAACACCATGCTGAGTTATGTAGAATGGAAACTCTGGTAGACGTTTTCTTCCATATTGTACTGGCAGTTTAACTACTTCAGTCACTGCAATGCTGGCTTGGCCATAACCCCAGAGCTTCAGAGGTGATGGTTGTAACTCAACCATTTCTTGTAGGTGGCCATATTAAGCAATGACACTTTAGCTCCTGTGTCAAGAAGCAGTGGAATGCAACAGTCTTTCAGCTGCACACCGCATGCAGAGAAAGTGACAGAGTATGGACCAACTGTATGAATTACTGCTGGTGAAGGCTGCAAACTGGACTTTGATCTGCACCACCTTGCAAAATGGTTGAGCTTACCACAATGTCTACACTTTTGGCCGATAGCTGGGCAGTCTGGGGACCTGTTGGCATGACGAATGGAGCCACAGTTGCCACATCTCCGTCTTTGTTGACTTGACTGAGGCTGTGTTTGCTGGATGATTGCACCTGCAGGCTGGAGCTCCTCATCCATGACTGTATTTGCAGGTACAGAGGTGACATCGGTTTTAGCTGCATTAGTCTCCGCTATTTTAGCTGCACACTGAGTAGCTTCTTCGATTTGGAGTGCCAGATTGAGAGCCTTATCCAACGTAATTTTATCATCTTCCATAAGCAGCCTCTCTCTGACCCGTGCGCTGTTTGTTTTTTCAATAAGTTGGTCCCTAATTAATTCGTCACGGAGAGCACCGAATTTGCATGGCTCAGCAAGACTTTTTAAATCAGCGACAAACTGACTGGCTGACTCACCCGATCGTTGGCATCTTTGTCTGAAATTTAAGCGTTTTAACAGCACACTGTGAGTCTTTAGAAAATGTCCTTTTAATTGCACAACCGCGTCAGAGTATGTATTTGCAGCGCCAGGCGTCTGGAAGATCCGTAATCCCTCAGTGCCGAGATAATGGAGGAGAAGTGTGCGTTTTCTCCCATCCGGGACATCTTCAAATGACACATACCAGCGCTCCCACGGCACAACAGGTTCACCAGTGTGGGGCAGAAATGGCTCAGGGGGAGGTAGAGATAAAGCCATCCTCGTCGCCAAATGTTACGTTCAACAAAAACACATACGAGCAGAGCTTCGGGTGAATGCTAATTTTGCGCATCAGCATGACTTGATCAGTCATGACAGTATTACTACAACAGATAACAACAATGAAGAACTTGTTAGCAACCACAACACAGAGCGATCAAGGTGGGGCAGGGAGGGTGGAAGATGGTTCCAGCCTGGTTGGAGGCCCCCTTCCCAATATACTTCCTGAGGGAGTACATCATATCATGTCAAGCCAATCCTGAGTGGCTTTAATAAGGAATCCTTTCCCCTATAGTCCTTTCCAGCCTATCCAGTCTATAGTCCTTTCCAATCATATCCTATCCACACATATAAATATATGAGTTTTATAAATTTACATTTACATTTATGGCATTTGGCAGACGCCCTTATCCAGAGAGACTTCAAAGTCACTATCAGTAAATACATCCTGATACTGGTTCACTAATTCACAGACTCAGAATGCTATCAGTCTAAAAACTCTGTTGGAGAGGTAATATAGTAAGAGAAGCATAGAGACAAAGCATTTTTAAAGTGCTAATTTAATTAATTAATTTGGACATCTAAGATTTAACATCTAAGATTAATTAATTTGGACATCTAAGTTGAGCAGTGCTAGAGGACCGGATGGAGTGTGGTGCAGTGCGAGTGTGATAAGTGCTTTGAGGTAAGAGGCTGCTGGTCCATTTTTGGCTTTGTAGGCAAGCATCAGTGTTTTAAATCTGATGTGGGCAGCTATAGGAAGCCAGTGGAAGGAGCATAGCAATGGGGTGGTGTGGGAGAACTTAGGAAGGTTGAAAATGAGTCACACAGTTACATTCTGGGTCATTTGAAGAAGTCGAATGGTGCTCAGAGGCAGACCTGCCAGGTGTTAGTTACTGTATTCTAGTCTCTAAAATGACATGGGACTGAACAAACACCTGAGTAGCCTGTATGGATGTAAATGGACAAATCCTTCTGATGTTATAAAGGAGAAATCAACATGAGTGTATGTGAGAGGAAAAGGACAGTTGATTGTCCATGGTTACCCAAAGGTTGCATGCAGTGGCCGAAGGTGAGATCAGAGAGTTGTCCAGGGAGATCGCAAGAACCTGACATGGGGATGAATCAGCCTGGATGAACAGAAGTTCAATTTTGCTGGGATTAAGTTTCAGCTGATGAGCTGCTATCCATGATGAGATGCCATGATGGTCAAGAGAGTCTTGTGGTTTACTGTGCCAAACACTGCTGAAGGTCAAGGAGGCTGAGGACTGATGACACTTTGCCTGATCTAGCAGCATGTAGCTTCTCAGTGACGGCCAAAAAGTCAGTCTCTGAGGAATGTGCTGCTTTGAAGCCAGACTGGTTAGGATCTTGGAGATTGTGAGAGATAGAGAGACAGTTGATTGTAGACAGTGCTTTCAAGGATTTTAGAAAGAAAAGAGAGAAGTGATACCGGTCAGTAGTTGCTGATATCTGAGGGATCCAATGTGGGTTTCTTCAGGATGGGAATAACTCTTTGTAAGAAACTTCACTGATGGGCAAGGTGGAGGCAGGAACCTAGTGAACTCAAATGTAAACTTTAATCATAAACAGAATGTAAAACACAAACGTAAGGCAAACATAAAACACGTGTGGATCTCTTTCTCTCCCTTGGTGTCTCCAGCTGCTCCTTTATCCCTCTCTCCCACTGATTAGCCAACTCAGTGCCAGGCGTGATTCCTCACAGCCTGGCCCCTCCCTCTTCCTCATCAGACTCTTGCTGTCTTGAATGCAGCTGGTACATGACCAGATGTGATGGAGCCATTGATGATAGTGGTGATGAAGGGGAGGAGGTCTTTTGAGATGGTCTGGAGCATTGTGGAAGGGATTGGATCCAATGGGCAAGTGGTAGGGTTGCAGGACAGGATAACTTGCAGGATCTCTTCTGTTGCTAGATTAGAAAACTGTGCCAGTGAAGGGGAAGGGGAATCCTCATGTAGGGAATCCTGTGTAGTGTAAGAGTTGGGGTAGGAATCAAAGTCTGGCAGATTTTTTCTTCCTATCATAAAAAGTGGCAAAGTCTTCAGCAGTCAGGGAGGACGGAACAGGACAATCCAGTGGGTTAAATAGTGATTAAATATATACTTTTTATATAAATATAAAACATACATGGGAATTTTAGGGCTAGCCAACTGCCAGGAAAAGCATCCATTCTTAAGCAGGGTACCATTGTTCTTACATCTGTAATGCTGCAAAAACCCACTAAAAGTAAAACACAAAAAGTACAAATCATAGGATAAACCTCTAAATTGTTTCCTTTCATTGTGATTAAGGAATGTTTGTTTAAAACATACCCATGAACATGATGATGTGTTTAATGTTTGTGTAGAGAACTCATGACAGAACATAATCTGTACAATAATGTATGTACAGTAGACTCAAAAAAGTGATTACTAATGAACTAAATCCTGAACAGTGAGCAATGAAACACTTGACTACAAAATCAAGTGCAACCAGTCAATGGCATGAAACTTTGCATATCTAAAGGAGAAATCAAGTAGATATAGCTCATGCCGGTACAAAATCTATTCATATCTGCTTAAACCAGCTCCTGCAAAAGTAGACCTAATTGTATATAGTAACGTTATATTTGTTTATAATGGTCCAACACCATTCTCCATGTTACTATCTCAGTGAGACTGAAAATATTATAACAAATGGCCAGGAACAAGTACAATCTTGCACAGTTTTCCATCATTTAATTCAACTCATCAATTTAATAAACAGGACTGTGAACAGTGCACTCCCAACAGGGATCTACCCATCCCTAATATTTGATAATGTATCAGTGTACTCTAAATGCAGATATTCCTACTTCATCACAATAAATTCAGCATACAAACTAAATTATACAAGAACCAATCACTGAATATTTACATCACAGTTAACAAATGTCTGTAAGTTAACAGATTTATTTTAAAAAAAAGTAACAATACACATAAACAATTTCTAAAACATTTGTGCTTCACAATACAAAAAAAAGACATTTAAACATTTCTCCCTGTACACTAAAACACTGTGTGAACATTGGCATACCAGAGCATCTCCAAAAAAACAAGTATCTGAACAGGGGGTGTATTCTGTGTTTAAGTGTGGCTACAAATAATATGCTGAAGTGATTGTGTGATATTGAACAATTGCCTTTGTATTGAACAAATACTGCCCCCTCCCCCCTCAGTCTACTGATGGCGAGGGATGGGCCCAGACAGCCCCCCACACAGTGCTGCACTGTGAAAGTGTAGTCCTGGAGGGAAAGGAACCAAAGGGTTACCCAGGCGTGGGTGTCCTTGGCTTTGGCCATCCACTGGAGGGGCATGTGGTCCGTGATTAAGGTGAAGAGGCATCCAGCGAGGTAATACTTCAGCTCCTCCACTGCCCATCGAAGACCTGAGACAGGACGGCTCCTGCCCTGTCTTGGAGGCATCAATTTGTACCAGGAAGGGGAGGTTGAATTTGGGGTTTCGAGGTACAGGAGAGCTGGTCAGTGCCATCTTCAACCTCTTGAACACCTGTTCTGCCTCCCAACTCCAGTGCACACTATCCGGCTGGCCCTTCTTAGTCGAATCTGAGAGGGGAGAGGCAATCAAGGAGAAGTTGGGCACAAACCTCCTGTAATATCCCGCCAACTCCAAGAAGGCACGTATCTGTTTCTTGTTAGTGGGTTGGGGGTAGTCCTTCACAGCTTTGATCTTCTTTTCCTGTGGCATCAGAAGCCCCCGTCCGGTCAGACCAGATGCATGAGGCCAGGGGTGGAAGAGAAGACTTCAGTAAACTAGTCCACCAGCTCAGACAGATCCTGGCTCTGGGCCAGCGTGAGCTCCTCTCCTCGGTGGACCAAGGGACGCTCCGACGGATCTGGAGAAAGGCATGCAAAAGCAGACACAGCAGGGGCAGGCTCCACTTTTTAAGCAGGTTGATATGGTATACTTGTGTGTCTGCTCCCTTACCTGGCTGTTACAGTTGGTAGTTCACGGGATCCACCCTCTCAAGGACTGTGTAGGGGCCCTGCCACTGAGCCAGGAATTTACAGGTCCCCAGATTGGAACTCATGGGGTTGAGCTGGATGGTTATAGGCCCTCTTCTGCTCTCACTGAGCAGCCTCCAGGTGTTCCTTCACTATCGGCATCACCTTGTCGATTCTCTCCTGCATCTCCTGAACATAGTCAACATATAGAGCAATAGGGGGAGGGTTACTCTTCCCATGCCTCCCGGGCCACACCTCGAGGCCACTGTCTAAAGAGTAGCTTGAAGAGCATGAAGCCCGTAGATGTCTGCGGCATCTCTCGGGCGGAGCAGAGGATGTAGGGGAGTAGCAGGTCCCTGTTTATCCCCTCCTCATCTAACACCCTCCAGAGCATCCTCTTCAGCATCTGGTTGAACCTCTCCACCAACCTGTCGGTCTATGGGTGGTAGACGGATGTTCTCAGGTGGGCAACCTGCAATAACTGACACAGATCTGCCATTAGTTTAGACATAAAGAGTGTACCTTGGTCAGGGAGGGGGACTGTTGCAGTGTTGTTACAGTGCTTCAGCTCCAGGAGCTCCTGGGTAGTTGCATGAAGACCTCTGGTTAGCTCCTGGGTTACTGTCTGTTGCTGCAGGGTAGCCTGGAGGAACTGCTGAAGCATGGACTCCATTGTGGTTGGTGTGGTGTTCATGCCTGCATTCTCCACCACTGTGACACTGCGGGACCACGGGAGGGTGAACACACACACAGAGGCAGTAGGTGCAGGGGAATGTGTGCTTTATTGTCCTTAGGTAGGCAGAGTGAAGAATGGTGAAAGGGATAAGTGAGGTGAGGGAAGCTTGGTGCAGGCAATGATATCTTGAGGTGGCAGTGAATAAGCAGGCAGTTTTAGATCGTGGGAAGATTGTGGAGTAGTAGCAGCTCGTCTTTAACATTGGTTTCTGCAAAACATAGAGAGACAGCCGTTAGTGAAGTTTAAAGCTTCACTTACCTTTTTTTTCTAGAGTGGCCGCAGGCTCCTTTTATAACTCCTAGACTTCTCCCGGAGGGTGAAGCTGAGCCGCGCCACTCACTAGCCGCCAGCTGTGCTGAGTTACTTCACTCCGCCCCACAGCCACGTGCGCTCCGGCTGTCAAAAACAAACTCGGTGCTGAAATAGTCCGTGATTCAGGTGAGAGGCGACTTTGATAATGCCGTTTGCCCTCTGCAGGCAGCGTTTGTTGTAAATGCTCTCTATGGTGGGTAGCTGAGAGCCAGTGATGCATTGGGCGGTTTTCACCACCCACTGAAGAGCTTTCCGGTCTGTTGTGGTGCAGTTGCCATACCAAGGAACTTAAAGCTGGGTACACGCTCAACAGTAGCTCTGTTACTGTGGATGGGAGCGTGAGTGTGTTTCCCAGCACATCTGAAGTCCACGATGACCTCCTTTGTTTTTTTGGTGTTGAGTTCCAGGTTGTTGTCCCCACACCAAGCCACTAGGTGCTGGATCTCCTCCCTGTAAGCCGTCTCATCGTTACCTCTGATCAGGCCTATCACCGTGGTGTCATCTGCAAACTTGATAATGCTGTTAGAGGCATGTATAGGTATGCAGTCATGGGTGAAAAGGGAGTATAGAAGAGGGGACAATACACATCCCTGGGGAACTCCAGTGTTGAGGATGAGACTGGAGGAGGTGAGGTTGTCCAGTCTGACAGACTGTGGTCTGTTTGAGAGAAAGTCCAGAGTCCAGTTGCAGAGAGAAGTACTGATTCCAAGCTGTTTAAGCTTTAGAATTAGTTTGGAAAGGCTGACTGTGTTCAATGGTGAACTAAAGTCTATGAACAGCATCCTGGCGTAAGTATTGGGGTTGTCCAGGTGAGTCAGAGCAGAATGGAATGCTGTGGAGACGGCATCCTCTGTTGACCTGTTGTGGCAATAAGCGAACTGGATCCAGAGTGGGAGGTAGACAGGCTTAGAGGTGGGTGAGGACCAGCCTTTCAAAGCACTTTGCTATGACAGGGGTGAGTGCGACGGGATGAAAGTCACTGGGTGTTGTTGCAGCGGAGTGCTTGGGCACAGGCATGATGGTATCTGACTTAAAGCAGGTGGGGACAACTGCCTGAGCTAAGGACAGGTTAAAGATGTCTGTGAAGACTCCAGTCAGTTGTTCTGCACAGGCTCTAAATACCCGGCCAGGGATGCCATCGGGACCCCTGTCTATTTCAATGTTTGCCATTGTCTCATTCTCATATATCATTGTATTAAACAGAGTACGCTTAAAACATACATTTACTTACAATTAAATTACTTGTTCCAGTTTAATCCAGAGGAAAACATAAGACTAATACATGTATATTATTTATAGCAGAAAACTAAACTATGAAAGTACAGTATATTGTATTTTCATATGGGAAGATCATGTTGTTTAACATGTCAAACCCTTTGGTATTTCAATATAACAGTTCTCATTTTAGATTTTTTTCAGTAGTCTGTGATGTCACTAAAACTAATTAGGTATGCAGACCACATCTACAAAAGTTGACTGTATTCACCAACACAGTTACTAGAAAGAAAGTGTCAGGTAAGTACTGCCACTCTGAGAGGGTTAACAGGAACAACACTGTACATGAAGTATCAAAATGTTTGTATTTAGATTATTGTAGCAAATGATTTTGTTTTACTACATAAAATTATATTAAATATCTATTTAAATCAAATTGCTAATGTTGATACCTTGTGCCATCAAAATATTATTATTAAAAAATTATTATCAGTGTATTTCAGAAACACTGAAATACTGCATGCATTATTCAAGATGTCTAAGGCTAAAATATTGGCTGTTCCATCTTATCACACAGTGATGGTGCTGACATTCTTACAGATTGCTTGAGATTAACTGAAATCACATGCAAAAGTCATGTGTAACTGACAACTATGTATTTAAATACATTTCATAGAGTTAAGCAGTTTTGCTGCAAAGATTTGATTTTCTAATATATCCTTATTCTTATATGATGTAATTTATTATTTTCATAAAAACTGATTCTGTTTAAGACACACAGAATTGGACTAGAGAATTATGAAAAAAGTGTACATGATGTAGAATCACTATGTTGTGTTGACATAATTTTTTTAGATTAAAACTGCCTTAACCAAGTCCATGCTGTTCCATTCTAGGACATAAGCACTAAGCTATGAACTCAACTGGAACTCTGGTACGAGACACATTCAGCACTGCATTTGCAAAGAATTTCATTTTGGTGGGAGTGTGGCTTACTCTGAGCTACATCAATGGTAGTGTGGTGGCTAACTTCTTCAGTAACCAGATATTTTATGAGGACCCACGTTATATTCTCTTCATTCACATGGTCATAAACGATGCAGTGCAGCTGACTGTCACAGTGGCTCTGTTCATAGTGAGTTACATTTACTATTCCATCAATGTTTCTGTCTGCTGTGTTTTTATCCTTGTGGCTGTCTTTACCACACGCAACACACCTGTAAACCTTGCTGGGATGGCTATTGAGCGCTACATTGCCATTTGTGAACCTCTACGCCATAGTCAGATCTGCACGGTACAGCGCACTTATGTCCTCATCGGATTTATCTGGTTCATCTGTGTAGTGCCTGACATTACTGACCTCTTTATAACTGTGGCTACGGAACCCAGTAGCTTCTTCCATAGTTCTGTGATGTGTCTGCGCCAAAATGTATTTAAAGACCCAGTGCTTCTCTACAAGAGGCAAGCCTTTGATGCAATATACTTCTCTTTAGTATTCCTCACACTAATCTATACATACCTGAAGGTTCTGTTTGCAGCTCGGGCCATCTCTACTGAGAAAACATCAGCCCAGAAGGCAAGAAACACTATTTTGCTGCATGGAGCTCAACTTCTCATGTGTATGCTCTCCTATATTTCTCCCAGTGTTGAGGTTGTCCTAAACATTATCGTCCCTGGACACATCCTTGAGATCCGCTATGCCAACTATCTCATTGTCTACATCATGCCACGTTTTCTAGGTCCAATCATATATGGAGTGCGAGATCAAAAGTTCTGCAAGTACCTGAAGAGGTATTTTATAATTGTTCAGTGCAAATCCAGCACAAGAGTAAACAGCCAAGAGGAAGATAATTAAACTAACATATTATGTCATTCTGTCAGGATGTATTATTATTATTATTATTATTATTATTATTATTATTATGGGATGATAACAAATTGATGATTTTATCATTTTATCATTTCTTCTTATTTAGGAAGTTGTTAACTATCAGTAGTGATCTATTTTTATACATAACTCCATAATTATTGGCATCACTAATGGAAAATAAATAAAAAATAAAAAATTGAATAATACATGCAGTAAGTGGTTGAGCTTAAAACATAATATATATGTATATATATATATATATATATATATATATATATATATATATATATA
>CM074946.1:5371255-5388786 GCA_037577455.1 Pangasius macronema
GTTTATTGATGAATGCTGAATGTGAATGCTGATAGAAGTAGCAGGATTAATTCTAAAGTGTACAGTGCTATACTTTTAGCTCAAATTTAGTCAAATACTGCAAAAACAATAGAACGGTGCTCACAGTACAGATGGATAATTGCTCAAAACATACTGCAAAAGCAACCCAAGATCTCCTTGCTTCTTAAGGCAATGAAATGGGATGTTCTTAAATGGCCAAGTCAGTCATTTGATATCAACCCAGTAGAGCTGCTTTTCACTTGAAGGCCTGGCAAAGCATCTCCAGGGAGGAAACTCAGAATTTGAGTTTGGAGAACGTGGGCTCCAGACTTCAGGCAGTCATTGACTGCAAAGGATTTGCAACCAAGTATTAAAATAATCCTTATATTGATAAAGATTAAAAAGATCTACACTTCAATCACATCTTGATTGCTTCATGTCAAATCCATTGTGGTGGTGTACAAGGGCAAAATTACAAAAATTGCAATTTTGTAATTGGGTATTGTTTTCCTGTTACTGAAACTAATGCAGTATCACACAGATGGTACAACGGTATGTACATGTACTTACAGTAAATACTAATGAAGGCAATGTTAATAGTAAACATAACTTCATCTATTAATAGTAATAAAATAAAATACAATCGATAAGCGTATGCTCAGAGGAGAAACTCCAGTATATGTTGCTGGTGCCAGAGATTCTAGAGGCATCACCAGAAGGTCAACAGTACAGTTATAATTTTTTCACTACTATATACTACTATACTATACAGTTTTTCACTACTATACTGTCCATTATTTCCCTTCCTCACTACCATCTAAGTTCACTGCAACTGCACTTATCCAGGCTATCTTTAATTAGTATATGTGCATTTATTTGTCTTTGTAAAAATAAATCTTTTTACATATCATTCCTTGTNTTGTGTGTTTATACATGGGCATTTTCTACCCTTCAGTATATCTGTGCCAGTTAAATTTACTCTGTGGAATACCTTAGTAATAATAAATGATTATAATAATAAATGCATATAATTGTGTTTAAAACATAGTGTTTAAAACACAATTCTATTAGTCTGTATTTAAAACACAGACCATGTACTTCAATATCCCATAAATAACATTAACAATGTTAATGGTTGTTTTGTTTGTTTGTTGGTTGTTTTGTAATAATAAAGACAAATATTCCAAATAATCATAAATATTAAACTGATGCTATTACTCAATATGTAAATAACTCTAAAATTTTATTTGAGACCATAAATTCAGTTATTAATCCTTTCCAAATTAGGTACCCAGGTCTTTCTATCCTGAATTGTGAAGATTTTCTTAATTTTTTTAATAAGAAAATTGTTGATATACATGCTAACATTCAGAAACTGCGGGTGGTTTCTTCTGTGCACCTGGTTGTGCCTTGTAGCATTGAATGGAGAGAATTCCATTATATTACTCTTCCAGTTTTGGCAGATATTGTAGCACATCTTAAACCTTCTTCATCTAAAGGGGATTTTATGTCACCTCACCTTTTTAAACAGATTTTTTTCTAGTTTTGGCACAAATGGTGTTGAATCTAATTAACAAATGCCTTAGTCAGGGCATTTGCCCAGCAGATTTTAAGCATGCTACAGTTTTTCCTCTTTTAAAGAGGCCTAATTTGGCAATAGAGGATCCTAATCATTTTAGAGCTCAACTTTACCCTTTTTAGCCAAGGTTTTAGAAAAAGTGGTTTTTAAGCAACTACAAGCACACGTTATGTTGTATTCAATTGGTGAGCCCTTTCAGTCAGGCTTTAAATACTGTCATAGTACTGAGACTAAATTCTAATTCTTTCTAAATTGTGGAACAATCTCCCTTTTTCTATTCAATCTATTAAATCTTTACATGTATAAATGTATGTTAAAACAACATATTTTAAATACAAATGGGGAGCTCACTGGATGAAGTTGTGTATGTGCAGGTGATGTTTGTGTGTTTATTATTGTACTTTTATTGTGTTTCTTAGCATGTGATTGTAAAGCGCTTTGGGCAATGCTAGTTGTATTAAATTGTGCTATATAAACAAACAAACAACCAAACAAACAGATAATCAACACCTGCATTAAAAAAGTTTACTTGCAATGGAAAAAAAAAATCACTAGATTGCACTAAACCTGATTATGGACAAGCTCCCAAGAGTGTCTAAAAGTGTCTTCAAATTCAGATAACATCTAGATATCACTGGCTATGAAAATCTATGAATTTCACAGAATATTGCGTGTCAAAAGATAGCGCATTACTAATGAGTTAATATGTATTATTACATATATACATATATAAAGCACAGAACTACTGTGCTTTAAACATTACATGATCATTTACAAATGACAAACGCACTCAGTTTCTCCTCTAAACATTCTATTATATGACCAGCTAGCTCACACAATTCAGAAGAAATAGAAGTATTATAGGAACATCCACATATGAATAGATAACATACATAAAAATAGTAAATTACCCTCTCATAAAAATGAGGATGCAGAAGATAGGGATAGGTGGAGAGTGATGATTCGCTGTGGTGACGAAAGAAAAGGGAAAAGCCGAAAGAAGAAGAAGAAGAAGAAGAAGAAGACTCTCTCATAAAAAGTTTTAAAGCATTACAATTTTTTAATTTGTAATTACAAATTTATAAAATAAATAAAATGTTATATCTGTATTGTATAAAAGTACATATACATTCACCAACCATTATTCAATCAGCCAATTATGTGGCAGTAGTGCAATGCATAAAAAGCTTCAGTTAATGTTTACATCAAACATCAGAAAGGGGAAAAATGTGATTTCACTGACTTTGACTGTGGCATGGTTGATGGTGCCAGATGGGCTGTTCTGAGTGTATCAGAAACTGCTGATCTCCTGGGATTTTCACACACAACAGTCTCTAGAGTTTACATAAAATGGTGGGGGGAAAAAACATCCAGTAAGTAGCAGCTCTGTGAGCAGAAATGCCTTGTTGAGGGGAGAGGTCAGAGTAGAATGGCCAGACTGGTTCAAACTTACAGGAATGCCATAGTGACTCAAATATAATGTGTAGAAACCATGATGTGTAGAACCGTGTGCAACCATGATGTGTAGAAAAGCATCTCAGAATGCATAACACATCAAACCGTGAGTCAGTTTTCATTCATGTCAGCCAAGAGCAGTTTACAGTGAGGATAGATTCACTGGAACTAGACAGTTGACAGCCACAAACTTCATAAACCAGATACTTGCAACATATACTACATATACCACTGGTAACCTGCATAGTCAAGCTGAATTTCCTTTGATCTGGGGAAATTTGTGAATGTACACAGAAAAATATTCAATCTTAATAGCTAAATGTGCCAGCTGCCCCATCATACTGTGGTTCCACTGCTAATAGGACGCAACCCTGCCATCTTATGGAGATAGAGGGAAATAACTGTCACATCACCAACACTGGACCTCTTAAAACCTATAATTTCATCTGAGACAGACAAAAATATAAAACAGCTTTTATTACATACATATTGGCCTTCCCCCAACTGTTAAACAAATTTAATTCATCACATCCTAGCTTTGGGAATGGACTGCTCTTAGAGACATGGTGTGGTGTACTAGAGTCCCACAAACCCAACATAACCTCATAAATTAGTTATATGCCTCTTGTACCTCAGGACACCCTGGTATCTGATGTACCACAGCACTCATCTAAAACATTTTATGGTGGTTCATGCTAGAGTATGATAGAGAAAACTTTGTTAAAATCTGCATAATTTATATTTGACCATGTTTAAGGCCATTTTAACCAAAAAGCAAACTGTCCCCTGTCATAGAAAGTGTGGAAGTGCTATTTCATGCAGTGTTCTGGCATTGTGGCTTTAATAGTTGACTGTCTTTCATCTATTCTTTCAGCCACTATTCTGCCTATAAAGTCTGCTCACTTCTCCAATGCTCAAATTTTGTGATTAGCTAGATTTTTTTTTATCTAGATATAATGGCTACACCTTTTTTTTCTTTTCTTTTTTTTTTTTGATGTGAAAAATGCAATAATTCATTTAAAAAGATCATCACTTGACTGACAGAATTGATTACCTAATATTTTGCACCAATAACTGAAAATCATTTTTGGAATCATTCTCTGGTATGCTTCTTCTTGAGTATTATTTTTCTTTTGTGTTAGTCACACTTATGTTAAATCATTTTTTTTAAAAGTAAGTTGTACAATCCCATAGGCTTTAAGTTCACATTCTGTGACTGGTTCATATTACATTCTTAATATAAACTTGTCCTCTTCAAACAAGTAGCACTAACAGCATTCATGTCAAGCTTTGAATCATTCTGGCAAAATCTGAATAGGCTGTTAGTCTGTACACAAAGAATATTTCACTCGTGGAAGGTGGCTACACTTTCTCACATGTTCACACCTCTATATTCCCCCGATGCTGATGCATTATAAAATAATGGTGATCTGCAGAAATCCAACAGTCCTAGTAACAACCTGAAAGCTTCCCACAGGCTAAAGAAATGAAAAGGATATGGAGTGGAACTGCTAATATTATAAAATCTAATTTCTAAAAGGTACAATTATTATTACACTTATGCTAATATTATAAAAGCTAATTTCTATCCTAGAAATATTTAGCAAATTAATTAATATTTTATTAATTAAAATAGTAGTTAATTAATCGTTACACATTTTATACTCCTGTTTTTTTCAGGGATATTGTCTTCTTAAATACATGGCAATGAACCTAACAGACCAACTTAGAATCCCCGACAGTTATCAGGAAGCTTTTGCAAAAAATATTGTTATTGTTTCTCTTGCTATAATCATTATTTTCATAAATGGAATGTTAGTGGTCATTTTCTTCTTCAATCCTGTATTTCATAGTGAGTCCAGATACATTTTATACATTAACCTTGTAATAAATGACATCCTCATGATTTGCATATCAGTCACTTTGTATGTGTTGACTTATGCATTGCCTTACATAAATGTTTCTATTTGTTGTATACTATTAGTAATAGCATCAGCTACTTATATGATCACTCCTGTGAATTTGGCTGGCATGGCAGTAGAACGTTACATTGCTGTCTGTAAACCACTGCATCATACACGGATCTGCACTGTGGAAAGGACCTATATGCTAATCTGTTTGCTATGGGGAATTGGAGCTATCCCTGCAATAATAGACGTCATCATTATTGCTGCAATACAGCCCAGTACTTTTTTTAATTCTCTCACATTCTGCCAACCGATTATTGTCTACAACACAGCTTATCATGCACAAAAGACCATTGTAACACAGGCTCTTTACATGTCTGTTGTGTGGATAACTTTATTCTATACTTACTTTAAAGTTCTTTTTATAGCCAAAGTTGCCTCATCTAGCCATCATCAAAATTCAGCTAAGAAGGCCCGAAATACAATCCTGTTGCATGGCTGTCAGTTACTCCTCTGTATGATGTCTTATTTAACACCTGTCTTGGATATGCTGTTAATTCCATTTTTTCCAACTCATCGAACTAAGATCACCTTCTTTAACTATCTGCTTACAAACATTGTACCCAGACTCCTGAGTCCTCTTATTTATGGAATTCGAGATCAGAAGTTTGTGAAACATATTAAAGACTACTTTTCCTGTAATGTGGTCCTTGTAAAGGTCAGATTATTACATATGTGGTAGATCTGACCTGGATAAAAATAAATAAATGAATAAATAAATAAAGCATTAATATCTCTAATAACAGATTCACCTTTTACATTTGAATTTTAACATAATCTACAACTGCAGTGTATATACTCTGGCACAAAAACAGTAGAGACACAAACCAAAGGTATCTAGTGGGTATATACAGGACAAATACATGACTATTTAGCTGAGGGGTGGAAAGAACAGTTTTTAAATAAATGAGAAAAAAGGAGGCTGGATGAAAAAATGTTAGTGACTGAAGTTTTTTTTTGTGCTTCTAACAAGCTGATTGTGAATTATAGTTGTTGTACTGTTGCCCAGTACACAGCTAAAAGACTTAAAAAGTTAATGGGTATTACTACATATGTATACAACTTTGTACCATCTTCATATCAATTTGAATGTATATACAGAAGATTTGTCAAGGCATCTGGATAATATGATTTTCTTCAGTTTATTAAACAATACATTCAGATTTGACTTCAGTTTATTGTTCAATTTAACCAGTATGAAATTTGGGAATTTGTACAGTGTGTTTTTTTTTTGTTTTGTTTTTTTTTGGTGTTTGCTGTGCTCTAACATTTTAGATTGTATTCATTCATAACATGTTACTTATAGATATTGTGACCTCAGTATTATAAGGTTCTATGTGGCATTTAGTCAAAAATCGAGTTAAACACATAAAATCTGTCACTGGTGAATACTTTATTTTTCTGTGACGCTGTTTTTTTTTTTAGCCTCCAAACTCAGAGATAAACTTGGTTTAAGGTTCTGTCTTCTAGTCAATCATCATTAAGGCTGAACAAAGGATGAATGCAACAGCTTTGACCAATAAATATCCATGTTCTATTTACTCTCTGACAGAAAAGAACAGACGTGAAGCGTCAGTATGGTGAGAAAATATATTTTAGCTGTGGGTGTTTTACATATGTTTATACATATGATCCATTAAATTAATAAAAAGTAAGTGTATAAAGAATACACAAGTTACAAGTCCCAAAAGGCTTCTCTTTAGGATGCGTGTGAGGTTGCTTTAAACAGTTTGGTGACTTTGGTTTGGAGATAGATGGCCAATTTTCAACCACTGGAGCCACTTTATTTATCCCTGCATTAATCTTCTTTCTTCAACTGCTCCTGTAGTTTCCGTAACTCCCTGTGTAATGTTTCTTTATCAGCTCTCTTTCTTTTCCTTCCATATTCACCTTGCCCACATCACATATAACTACATAGTTATCTACATAAACATTTCAACTTTAGCATCACAGTTGGAATGGTATACAATTAGAATGGTAAGCTAATATACACAGTTTTATTCATTTTACAATTGTAATTTTCCAAGTATGTAATAAATAATGTAATGATAATTGTGTAAGGGTTGGCATAGTAGTAAAATAAGTCATGAATATTTTTACTCATTGCAGAAAATATTCATAAAACTTTGCATTAAACATGTAATATTTCCTTTCTTAAAAAAGTGCCATTTTTCTCCTCACCTTGAAGTCTCTGGTCCTGACCTAACAGGACATTCTAAGTTGCCTGGGAGTTCAGGACTGACTGTTCAATCCTTAAAGTGCCTTTTTCCTGGCCTTACACCTATCGTGAGCCTCTCTCTACTTTTTTCTCTGGACACGCTTCTCTCTCTCACTCAAATCCTTAATTGTTCTCTTCTTTCCTACTTCTACATCTCATCTCCACTTTTCTCTCTCTCTTTTGAGATACTCCTGTCTCCTCTGTTCCTCTGCATCATGCCTGGCAAGAAAACGCTTCTGCTTTTCAGCAGTTCTAAACAGTTGCCCAGAATTCTGTAGATATTGAGTTTATAATACTTTACTGGTCTATAAAAAGAGGAGTAAAACTATACATCTATGTATATGCAATTGTGGCTAAGCAACTTCCAACCTTCATTGTATTCCCACCAGCTGTTTTATTATCTTTCAAAATTGCATTTGCATTTATACAGGTGTAATATTGATAAGCATGTTACATTTTTATAAACATTTCATTTTAGTGTCTTTATAAAGATTGGCTTCTTTTAGGAAAACTGAAAAGGGTGCAACCTTGATAACAGGGTTGCAGGTAACAAGGTTGCTCACTGATGTTGATATTAACAGTTTCTCAAGATGATAATTTAGGAATGAAAAGTCTTCTAGAAAAGGGCACTTACCTGACCATGCTGTTAGCAAACATCCTGATGATGTAATTTTGTATTTGTCATGTGAACTAATGTTTTTACTTTTCTTTCGTTAGGTTATATAGCTTTCAGTAACAGGGTTGAGTGCAAAATGTGGGACACACTTTAAATGCTGAATTATTATTATTTAAAATTAATTAATAAATTATATATTTTTACACCATGCCATGCAAGAAAAGAAAGATTTAACACTTATTTTAACTATTATATTTGACTTGTAATTTGGCCATCAACAAGATGGGACAAGACAAAATGGCTATTTTATGTTGTATACTTGAATTTTAATTTAATTTAAAATTGAATTTTCTTTTAAATTTTCTTTATTTTTTTAAGACATCTTTTTTGTATTCAACCATTATTTTATTCTGTATTCGGGGCATTCTGAGCATCTATTCTATGAAAATTTGTGGGTGGGACAGAAAATGTACTCGAATTCCAGAATATCCCCTGATTTATTATTATTATTATTATTNAAAAAAAAGGTTCACTAATTGAAGCTTGTCAACACAGTGCATGCTAGCGGTGTCCGGTGGTGAAGTGGACATAGTATTTATTCCTAGTGCACGCAGCAGTGGGTGTTTCAGCTAACAAATCTGTGCATTCTAAAAGTTTTTTTTTCTTTTTAAACATTTTAACACAGTCAGTTGGTAACATTAAATAATGCTGTTTATACTACACTGTTATTGGATTCTGATTGGTCAGAATATGTTCAAATAAAAAAAAATAAATCTGTAACAGCAGCACATGATTTCTGGTTCATGTACTCATGACCTTGTTCTTTTGGTCACTACCCATAGCTCATGAGCATAGGTGAGGATAAGGGCATAGATTGGCTGGTAGAACTATATTACTTACGCAACTGTGGTACTATGACTAAATGGAGGACTGCCAGGGTGGTTTGCTTTGGAACCTTGCTTATTTCCAGTAGCAAAGCCTTTGAACTAGGGGAGACTGCATATACTATGTGTGTGTGTGTGTGTGTTCTAAAAATACTTTAAGATGAATCGGGCCACTTTCTATTCAGGACAGTGTCTTGGGAAATTCCACCCCACGCCTCCCCACTTAACGCCTTACTACTTAACACTCACTTAAACTATATAAACTTCTCAGTTTCTCAGTGAACCTTTACAACCAGCTACCTTAACTACATCTTGCCCAGGCAAAGTAATCTACCTTTTAATTTTTAAATCTATCCATAACTGTTCATGGATGAACCAGTGTTGGTTTAATTTTTATTTGAATTAAAGATCACCTTAGTTAGTTACTGCATTATTTTTAAGGACTTCACAGTGATTAAAAGGTTCTGAAGTGTTTTCAGAAAATGAACTCCTCAGGGATTGGTGTCAGAAGCTCAGAAAGCTTTGGGGAAATTTTAAGCAAAATATTAGTAAGCATTCTTCTTGGATTCATCATCATTTGTGTCAATGGATCATTTGTTTTCACCTTCTTCAAAAGCTCAGTTTTTTATAACAATCCAAGATACATTTTGTACATACATTTGGTTATCAATGACATGATTATGGTTGGTGTTTCTGTGACTCTACTTGTAATGTCATATACATGGAATAATGTAAGCATTTCATTCTGTTGTGTATTAGTAATCATAGCTTCAGCCACTCAGAAAAACACACCACTGATCTTGTCTGCTATGGCCATAGAGCGTTATATTGCCATCTGTAAACCATTGCATCATTCTCAGATCTGTACATTGCATAGAACTTTAATTCTTAATGTTTTAATATGGGGAGTTGGACTTATTCCTCCACTGACAGACTTGGTTATTTCTACCATCCTATTTCCTTTGTTCATTTTTAACACTGTGACTGTCTGCTCTTCATCATTTTTGTACAACACTGTTTACCATGATCAGAGGAAGCAAGCTACACAGGCAATTTACACATCCTTTGTCTGGATTGTTCTTGTCTACACTTATTGTAGGGTGCTGATTGCAGCCAGAAAGTTGTCAAGTGACAAGGAATCTACTAAAAAAGCCAGGAGCACAATCCTGTTGCATGGAGCACAGCAATTACTCTGTATGTTGTCCTTTACCCCTCCTGTACTAGACTTTGTTTTTGCTCGTATTATGCCTACTCAGTGGACAAAGATCAGTTTTTATGCTTACTTGATAACAAACATAATACCACGTCTGCTTAGTCCACTAATTTATGGTATTCGAGATCAGACATTTGTCAAACACTTGAATAGAAATTTCTCATGCAGAGTGTTCATTTTAAAAGTAGAATCAGACAAAAACATAGCCATAAAATAATATCTTGTTTGTTCCTTTAAATATTCAACATGAAAAGAAAATAAAACATGGAAAAAACTCACACTAGAATTAAGGCTAATCCTTTTCTTACAAGGGGTTACAGACATAAATAACATAAAGAAAAGAAAAAATGAAATACACAGAAAGAAATTTGAAAAATGGGATGGACAAGCATCTCACTGAAGTCTCTACTCCTTTTGGTAAGAATGAATTTATTGAATTTAAATTTTCTTCTTTTGGGAAAGAATGTCCACAGATATTTGTGAGAATAATGCTTTTAGTATAAAATAATCAGTATAAAATATATGATCATTTATACAAATGCAATACATTGTACATTATTTATATATCTGAATTTCAAGTACATGTATTTACTATTTTGCTTGTACTTAAATATAATATTGTGATAGTTTCCTGGGATAGTGGGATAATGAGGAGACGGGAGGCAGGCTTTGGACAACACAAAGTGATACTTTATGTTTCTATTTTCTTTACTTTTGCTTTTCAGTGTTCTTATCTCACACACACACACACACACACACTTGGCTCTGTGCTGCTCAGCTCTCTCTGCCATGGCTCTCGTCTCTCCCCCTTTATCCTTGACGCCACTCACTGAAACACAGAACACTCGTTAGCCAAATTCTGCACAGATATGGGATCCTTACCATTCACTTTCTCTGGCTCCGATCATGCCCCTGCTTCCACATACCTCCACCACCTGACTCAGCCATCCAGCTTGCCACCACCTCCCCCCCAGCCTATGGACCACCTCAAACTTAAACAGCTGATGTGCCAGATACCAATTATCTGTGTGTTGGCATCCCAGTGGAGTGGGGCGAAGTCCGAACAGAGAGTGAAGGCACGTCCCAACAGATAGTATCATAGAGGACCTCCCATTTGATGGTTAGACACTCCTTGTCAATAGTGCTGTACTTAATCTCTCGCACTGAGAGCTTGCGGGCAATGTACAACACGGGACACTCCTCCCCCTCCACCACCTGGGACAACACAGCCCACAGCCCTCTATCCGATGCATCAGGAAAACAAAGGGGAGAGAGAAGTCAGGAGAACTTAAGAGTGGTCCGCCACAGAGTGCAGCTTTCACTTGAATAAACCCAGTCAACACGTGAGATCATGCAATGATCACAGTGACATCACAAAATCCTCAGACTGTGATCCTCACAGTGTGAGTAATATGTGAGCTCATTATGAATTAAAAATTTTGAGCTGGTTTTGAGGAAGTACATCAAATATTGTTCACCGGGGATAAGATCATCTACATCTTGGATACGATTCCTAAATGTTTCACACCTACACATTACATACATTGATGCAGAAACACATGTTCTACATGTCTAAAGTATATAGAGAGATAAACCTTATAAACTCCTTATAAGCTCCTTGATTTCGTGTAACAACTTAAAATATAACCTGCATGCACAATAAACTATAATACAATTTATTTACATTTCTCTACAGAAAGGATTTTGCAGGGTTTTTTTTATTTATTTTTTGGTGTTTTTGCCTTTATTATGATTGGACAGTTTAGATCTGACGAAGTGAAGTTGAAAGAGAAAGGTGGGCGGGAAAGGTCCATGCACCAGGACTCGAATTCAAGACGCCCGTAGCGCATGGCGCTGTATGTTGGTGCGCTGCCCACAAGGTTATTGGAGCCGACAAGATTTTGAAGGTTTTAATAAAATGTTACTTATCAATGGATCAATGGTAATCCTCAGCAAACCTCGACAGTTCGACCGTCAGCAAACTCAGCAAACCGTCAGAAGCAGAATGTGTCTGTCAAATTGATTTTTTTGTGTCAAATGCAAACATCAGACTGAAAAGAAATCAAAATAAACAAGTCAACTGAATTGTATAAATACTTTGAATGAAATTAAAGATTAACTTCTGCATGATGTTTGTGATATTACTTACAAATATTAGAGAACTTTTACATCACAGTGAACTCACACTAAACTAAGAGAATGGGTTTAACACAGTGATATGACAGTGGTCTCACATGGTGAGCTCACAGTATGAGCACACAGTGAGTGCGCTGTGACCTCACATTAACCATAGTATGAGCACACAGTGAGCGTGCTGTGCGGTTACATTTTTAGCTTGCTGTGACCTCACATTGTGACCACATCATGAGTTTTCTGGGAGCTCACAGTTTGAGCACACAGTGAGTGTGTTGTGACCTAACATTGTGACCATAGTATGAGCACACAGTGAGTGCGCTGTGCAGTTACACTTTTAGCTTGTTGTGACCTCACATTGTGACCACATCATGAGTATCCTGGGAGCTCATGGTGAGATCACTGTGAGATCAAATTGTTGACTGGGAAGCCTGCTGGCATGGCTCCATCCAATGGACCACATCCTGTGCTCCATTTTTAAGGAGATCAATTAGCGGGCTGGTGAAATCTGAATAATTATGCACAAACCTATGATAATAGCCAGCCAGGCCCAGATACTGTCTCACCTCCATTTTGGTCTTGGATCTTGAGCAGGCTGCAATCATTGCTGTCTTATCAATTTGGAGAAGCACCTGCCTATGGCCCAAGTGGAAGCACACATACCGTACTTCCACCCATCCCTGGGGCTCTGAACAACCCAAAAGGAAGGGTCACGAATTGGTGTAACCTAAACAGAGTGGAACAGGCCATTTTCTCACAAGATGTTGGAGTCAAGGGGATCTGTAAATATCCCTTTGTCAAATCCAGTGTTGAATAAAAGCATGCCTCACCTTATCAATTGAGCAGTTCATCAAAGTGGGGCATTGGGTACACGTCAAATTTAGACACCTTGTTGACTTTTCTAAAGTCTGCACAGAACCTGACTGAACTGTTTGCTTTGGGAACTAAGACCACCGGACTTGAACAGTCACTGTGGGACACCTCAGTTACCTCCATATCGAGGCCGTGAGCTCTTTGTGAGCTCAAACCACTTGTTTATTGTGCTTGGGCAAATGGTAGGGGTGGCTGCATACCAGCACCCTGGGGGTATTTCAGTGTGGTGTTCTACGAGATTAGTGCAACCGGGTAGAGGTGAGAACATGTCAGAAATTCAGCCTGCAACTTGGCAACCTCCTTAATTTGGGATGGTGAGAAGTGATCTCCACAAAGACTGGGGTGGACTGAGCCACTATTTTTAGATTTACCTCTGGTCCTAGCTCCTCCATCTCCACGGGGACCACCTATCTTTGTGGTTTATGGGGATTGAGATTGTAAATCTGCTGCACCCTGCTTCTGTCCATTAGCATTAGTCAATATCCCTGACTCGCCATTTGACCTTGAAGGCCACTTGTCACTTGGCAAGCAATTTGGAGCTCAATGTAAAATTGGCCTGATGCAAAATTATCCTGTGTTAAGTGACTAGAGTTTTACCCTCAGGTCCAGAAGGTACTGAATTTTATTTTTTGCTGTTAGAAGCAAACATTTTCCAAATTTTCCCTAATGTTATAGTAAGGAAATCAGCTGTTTGGGTTAAGCCAATGTATTCTCCACTATAATATGTAGATTAGCAGATCAGCTCAGAAGGGGAAATTTTGTAAACTTAATATTTTAATAGCTGATCAACTATTCGTCCAGCGATAAGTTGAAATGAGTGTATTTATTAATTGTGTATGGGATATTACCTCTGTGGCCACTGGCAAAAATATCCTAAATATAGTGAAACACTATATTAAGAGCACAGTAAAAAGATCGGCAGTTTAAGGCAGTAAATTAGAAGCACAGAGACACAAGACACTGGCCTTTAAAAATCAGACAAGACTTTATTATTATTCTAAAACACAGAAACTAATCTAAAACAAACACACACACACACATGTAAATGGGGTGAAAATGGCTTTGAAAAGAGAGTGAATTAAATTCCAAGTTTCTCACAGTTTCTCTGACTATGACCTGAACGAACCATCAACTTATCAGTTTAATTTACCATTTGCTTCGTTTAGAAGAGCTTTATACTTGTATTAACTGCACCAGTTCAGCGAGAATCTGGAGGTACTATACTTGCATTTGTGTTGCCAGGATTCCCTTGTTGCTTTGTGGTTTGGAAGGAGTTTCCTGCGATGTTGATTGGTCAGTGGTCTGTTTGGCCTTATGTAGTGTCTCGAAAGACCAATGGAGCTGATGAACAGATTGAGGCGTGAACCCAGCGGAGTCTCGTAGGTGGATTGCAAAACTTTGATGAATGGTTCACAGCGGTGTGAAGGTGAGAGTTGGAGGCTTTGCAAGAACCAGTCTCAGAGCAAATGTGATCTCCTTGTGATGAACTTCTAAAGCTTTTGGTTGATGAAACTTCTTTCAAATGTGGATGGAGACTCTCTTGAGCTGTTTGTTGAAGAGAATGAGATTCAGAGTTTCCTTTGTGTCAGGGGGTTTTAACCCTTTCCAGTTGGGCTGACCCCAAAGTGTTTGCTCCGATCAACAGGATCTTGGGGCAGGGTGTAAACTGTATTCTCCTCCTCTGGCACTAATTAACATTCTGGTCTCTGAGTTATGTGCTTTCAAACTTTGCACAAGGTTAAGTTAGAACTTAGTCAGGAATTTTGGTAACATGAATACAATACACTGTACTCAACTTCACGGTATACCAACCATTAGGAAATTCAATAGCGATCACACACATAACAAACACGACATACCTGCTTTTATTGATACACTCACGAACACTATGATCCCTGTTAAACGATCAAAAAGCATCATACATGGTGCTATAAGCATGATACATATACAGAATGACATTAAAAGAGGCAACAAGTTTTCAAACTATGGCTTGAAACCATACAAAGGTCTCATTCCATGAGGGTCCTTGAGTGAGTCGTCCCCCCTCCTTTTTTTCTGTAGTTATCAGTTTTACCATCATGTTGGGTGAGCCATCTGGTCTTGGCCAACGGCCTAGATCAGTAAGTTTGACAGAGGTTCTTCTTGGCTGAGAGGGTTCGTCCACTGGTCATGGATGTCCTATCAGTTGCTGATTGTTCAAAGGACAGTTGAAATCCAGCAATCAAACAAGCAGTAAGTAACTTGGGTCTGCAAAGTCTGGGAGCAGGATTCCTAGTTTTATGGCTTCATTGCTTTCCTTGCCTGTTCGCTACAGATCCTACAACATCAAGGACACCACGAGGCTTGTGACAGTACAATAATTTAACTGGGGAAAACAGCATGGCTTGTAGGACCTTATCCCAATTCCAAGTATCATTGTGAATGAACTTACAAATCATATTCTTCAGCATTTGATTAAACCATTCGGTCAGCCCACCCGTCTGTTGATGGTAAACACTGGTGTGAAATGGTTTAATTCCCAAAAAATTTGTATAGTTCACAAAGAGTGCATAACATGGTCAGTCCAGATCTCTTTTGGGATCCTGACTCAGGAGATAACACAAAAGAGTGTCTCCCCATCACTGAGTATTGTGGCGAGGCACTGCTTCCAGGTATTGCGTTGCATAGTCCACTAAAACTAACACAATGCAATGCCTGTTCTAATGGCCTGACGAGGTCCATACCAATTCTTTCAAATGGGACCTCGAATATTGGGTATGGGTGCAATGGCACTTTTGGGGTGGCCGGCAGTTTCACCAGCTGATATTCTCAACATTCCACACACCACCTGCAAACATCACCGCAAATGCCCGGCCAATGGAAATAGGCCATGAGTTGGTTCAGTGTTTTATCCCACCATAGGATTATGGTAAGCCACTTGGAAAAACATTTCCTGATGGCTCGTCAGGATCAGTAATTGGATTGTTTCCTCTTTGGTTTGAGTGTCCTATGTCACATGGTATAAGCGCCATAGGACACTCTTTTTATCTTTAATAACTGCAAAATAAGGTCAGGAAAGTGTAACACTGGGCTGAACCTGCTGACGATCTATTACTTTCACTTGGTCAGAGGCATGCCTGAGAGTTTTGTCTCCCCAGCACCAATTGTGCATTTCCCAATGCCTCACCTTGAACCAGGTATTGGTGAAATGAGGTTTGGCTACAGCCTTGAATACCCACAAATATACAGTGCATCCCTGGTCGATCGGGATAGCCTGCAGTGCATCGGGAACCTGTACAGTCCTGGAAAGGCCCAGGTTCCCTGCAGCGCCAGCACATCAGCCTAGGCCTTACGCCCACACCTGTGGCCCCAGAATCACCACCCTGGGGGGTAGAGATGGACATAGGGGGAGAGGGAGGGGTAGGAAAACCCTGGGACCGGGGGGAACTGGTTTCGGGGGAATTTCTGTGGTGCAGTGATGGGGAGAAAAGGGGGAAGAATAGGGAGCTCGCCTACTGCCAGACACACCCCCAAGTGGTCCTCTGCCAGCTGGACTGCCTTGTGTAGCAATGCCAGATGGTGGCAGTGGACCCATTCCACCACCCCCTGCGGTAGTTGGACGATGAGCTGCCAACAGCCACCTTTGACAGTTGACCCAGAGCTGTTGAGCAAATGCAAATGGGCATGACTTGGGGCCAAATGAGGGTGCGTGAGCAGAAGTGCTGTTCAGGGGTGCAGCCAACCCGTTGGGTGTGCCCGGAAGCTGTTGGGCTGCAAGCTGGGATTCCCCTGACAGTAGCGGTACAGATGGACCACCCACAGTGACTCTGACCAGCCCCACACTTTCGTAGCAAGCTCAAAGAACTCGACAAAAGCCTCTGGGTCATCCTGCGGTCCCATCATCACAAGCATGATGTGGGGCATGCCCACAGCAGCTACCAGGGATGCTGTCAGAGTACCTGCCAGTTGGATCAGGCTCCATAGCACTGGCCAGTCCTCTGCCCGGGCTTGGAGTAAGTCCTATAAGCACTACTCCTGCTCCATGCACAGCTTGAGGAGGGCCTGGTGTTGCATCTGGTGGATGCCGATGAGGTTTTTCACAATCTCAGTGAGTGGCAAGGACTCCATGATGGCAAATATTCCTCTAACTTCTGGGTTTCAGCAACAAGTTAAGTCAAGTCAAGTGGAGTTTATCGTCTACTATATACAGCCAGTTAGTACATAGTGAAACGAAACAACGTTTCTCCAGGACCAAGGTGCTACATAAGACAACCACAGAACAACACAAAACTATAAGGGACTACATAAATTTATACATAAAGTGCACAAATGCAAACTTGTACACAGCACAAGACAGTACAGTGACTACTGGGATAGACAATGGGCACAGTAAGTCCCAGTGAAGCACTGACCAGTACACAGTTCTATTTGAAAGTGAATCTAGTGAGAATAGTGCAAAGAATACAAGAGTACAATATAAGTAGCTGAAATAATGTAAACATAAGCGTAGCAGCCTATGTACACTCCTGAACAAAACCTTAAGACCGGGGGAAACATTCCAAGTATTCGTATTTCGCGCTGGTGGATCATAACCAGGTTGTAAGAACTGCTTCA
>CM074946.1:5431696-5451984 GCA_037577455.1 Pangasius macronema
CACCTACAATCCCTGCTGGACCTGAGACTCGAACCCACAACCTTCAGGTTCACCTTCGGGTTACAAGTCCGACTCTCTAACCTTTAGGCCACGACTGCCCCCAATTAGTCAAGCTCAGAGTGCTACATATATATACATACACACACACATACACACACTTTCAATCCGCTTTTAATATGGAAATGTTTTAATGAACCTGCCCAACCTAGTGCTATTGCATATTGTCTCAATGTCAGGGTCATAAATGAACTCTTCTAGACAGTTAGATGGGTGGGCCGTTAACCACCAGGTAAGATAACTCTTAATGCTGGGACCAAAGACAGTAAATACAGTCAGCTCTAGAATTATTGGCACCTTGGTAAAGATGGGTAAAAATGTGATGAAAAAAAGTCTGTGGCTAATTAGCTCAGTCTTAGACTTAATCTTACATAGGTGATACTACATAGAGTGGCATGCAAAAGTATTCAACCCCCCAAGAATTTGTCACTCAGATTTGTCTGAGTAACAAATGATCAACTCATTCTTACTTTCAATATTTTTTTATTGCAAAATCATATTCTGTTACAGTGAATAGTCAAAGTCAAAAGTAATTATTGGTCAGCAAGTATTTAAAAACTGCAAAAACTGAAAACTGCTGCTTGCATAAGTATTCAACAACCCCAGGATCTGGAAGCTCCAGATGAAAGATACTGTCTTAACAAGGACTTAGAATTGGCCTTCACCTGTGAAATGTTAAACAGCTCCCATTTTCTGAACAAAAAGCTCAGTTGAACTGTCACTGAAAAGACTGTCAGTCTGAAGGAAAGCAGCACAATTGAAGACTTAAGGAGCATTCTAAGGAAGTTAAAAATAAGGTAAAAGAATTGTATCCTAATTGAACTTAGGAATAGGAGTTAAAATTATATCTAAAACATTATACATCCCAGTAAGTACTGCTGGATCAACTGTGGGACAAGGCTCTCTCTCAAAACTCAGCACAAAAACAAGGCAGTGACTGGCGAGGGAAGCCACAGTGAGGCCAAGTCACTCTGAAGGAGTTACAGAGTACAGTGGCTGACAGTGAAGTGAAAGTGCACCAGACAACCATTTCAAGAGCTCTGCATAATTGAGGACTGTATGAGAGCGTGGCTAGAAAAAGACACGGCTCAAGAAAAGCCATATGAGAGCACAAGATGTGATGAGACGAAGATCAAGCTATTTGTTTGTGACAAGTTTCAAAGTGCCATGTGTAACACAAACCTAATGCAGGCCATCCCTACAGTGAAATACGATGGTGGCAGCATCATGCTCTGGGGACATTTTTCATCCTCAGAAGCCGGGCTTCTTGTCAAACTTAAACAAAATTAAAGGGAGAATAGACGGGGAAAAAAAAAAACATGGGAGGAACTTCACCTTTCAGCAGGACAGATGCCAGACACAAGGCCAAAGCAACACAGTGGTTAAAATCAAAAGGTGCATGTTCTACAGAGGCCAAGTCAAAGTCCAGTTCTGAATACTGTTGGGAATCTGTGGTACTGTTTGAAAAACACAGTCAACAAAGAACATCCATCTGGCCTGAAGAACCTGGAGCAAACCTGCCAGGACGAATGGGTGAAAATCACTCCCAAACAGTGTGGAAAGCTGGTAGGAACTTACCCCAAGAGTCTTAAAGCTGTTACTGCAGCAAAAGGTATTCTACCAAGTAGTGGTCTGTTTATGCAAGCAGAATTTTTCAGCCTTTTTTTTTTTATTTTATATTTGCTAACAAATAATGAATTTTATTTTTATTTTTCATTTTAATAGCATATTGGTTTGAATTCAAAATACTAGCTGCACAAGTGTCATTTGTAATCCAGAAGAATCTGATGACTTTTGAGGGGGTTGAATATTTTTGCAGGGCATTGTAACTGGCACTGGGCCGAGCAGTATTGATGAGTGCAAGTATATTTTATCTCATCATAACTGCTTTTTAATTATTAATCTGTTCCGAGAAATCAACGCGCCTTATTTCCAATTTGGCTGTGACATGAAGGCAGCTCGGAGTCAAGGGGACGCAAGAGACAGACGGACAGACATGGAGAGAGTGAGCCGGAGAAAGACGGGGAGGGGGGGCAGTAACAAACTAATGAGAGAGAAGAAGATGGAGCTGTTAAAATATTCTACTTTCCCACAAACGTTCACGAGATACCAACGATCGGTCATTGGAGGTCGACATTTCTTCAACTGTTTGACACGACGCTGTTGTCGATTGAGCAGTATTCACAAGTTAAGCTCATGGAATAGTGCATTAGATGAGCTCCTAATATTCACACACACACACACACACACACACACACACACACACACTTTCCATGCACATTCTGACTATAGTGAAGCATATGACCATGACTAACACAGACAACAGTAAATTATTATGTCTAGTAGGGGTAGGCAATATGACCTTTTTTTAAAATAAATAAATAAATAAATAAAAATAAAAAATCATCATATCACAATTCTTGACATTTCTACGATACATGTTGTGTCACAATATAAAGGGTGCTCACAAATTGCCAAAAACATAACAATTTTGCAAAAAAAAAAAGTTCAATGATTTATTTAGCGTCAATTTAGTTACAATTTTCTAATTCAATTAATTAATTAATTTTCATATTTAAAAATATTTATAAAACTATTTAATATTTAAACATAATATTTAAACATATAAGTGGAAATTAAAAACGAGAGTTATGATTTCGTGTTGTAAAATAAAACAAATGCTAAATGTTATCTCAATAAATAGGTATAGGCAGAAATATTTACTCCAATAATAATAATTATAACATCAGTATCAGTTGTAGAAGAAAAAGCCAATAGAAGAAAGCCAACATACCTGTAATAGCTGTGTGGCTGTCGCTCTGGTCTCAGGATTCTTTACCAGGCACTGCGACACAAAATCCCTAAAAGTTTCTGACCACTGGTCAGGGCTCCGAAACGTTGGTGGGGGATTTGTTGGAATCATGAATATTGCCTGTTTCAACAACAAGCCACGGATACGCCAGCAATTATTACATGATTACATTCAGCACTTTAAATGATTATTAGACAGTGTAACTCAGAAGGTCTTACAACGTAGCTGATTATAAAAATACCCATACTTGTATGAGGCATAGTTACTACTAAACCACTGATTAAATGAAAATAATCTTGAAAAAACACACAGATAACACATTTGAAAGAATATATGCCAATCTTGATGAAAAAGATAACCTCTATAAGACCTATGTGATGGAAATCCATCGTAATGACTGAAAACTATAAATGTGCACACAATACTACAACCAAATGTCCTGACCATTTAATTTTAACTGTAAACTGATGAAATCATAAATATTAAAATTTTATAGTCCAAAAATGGGAGTATCCCACCTACAGACGTATACCACCGAAGGGAAGCCGGTAGAGAATAGCAGTGATGCCCAGAGACCAGATATCTGCTACACAATTATAGCCAATTTCCTGAATGACCTCTGGCGCCATCCAAAACGGCGTTCCAATCACTGTGTTGCGTTTCGCCATCGTGTCCTTGTGCGAGGCAAAATGCGGAAGGTGAACAAAATTTCATTCAATTTCTAGCAATTATATAAACATACATTATCTGTTTCCTACTAAATCTTATATTTTAGTGCTGCATACGCTGGTCCAAGTATTTCAAAATCTCATGAATTTAACACTATTTCTCAAAATCTTGACATGCAAGCTACACGCAAAACTAAACACTGTTTGCCCTCACGGTTAGCTGTCCCGCAACACCAAAATCGGCAAGTTTGGCCTGTCCCTCAGAGTTCAGCAGGATGTTTCCGGCTTTGATGTCTCTGTGGATCTTCCTCATGAAGTGCAGGTATTCCAGTCCCTTAAGCGTGGACTGCACAATGGCAGCTATTTCATCTTCTGTTAACTGTTACACACACACAAAAACATGGAAAACTGTGACATATTTCATGGACACTGCCTTACTACGCTGATTTTTCCATACTACATGAAAGGGCACATGCTCCTAGAGGTGTAGAACTTATAAGGAGTACAGTAAAACCCCAATATCCACTGGTTCAGTTACCATGGTTTGACTTGACTTAACTTTGACTTGACTTTGACTTGACCGCAGTCGTAAAAAAAAAAAATGAAATAGAAAAATACAGGAAACATTCATAAATTAGGTTGCGCGCAGTTCTGAGTAACGTGACAAAATCTTTACCGGTCCCTCCCAGATTAACTCTCACGGTATTGCAATGCTTGTGTTCAAGTAACCCTTATTTTGCTTAATAATGACCCCAAATCGCAAGAGTAGAGATGCTGGCAAACCGGATGTGCCAAAGATAAGTCGTAAAGTGCTTCATTTTAACTGAAGAAGAATGAAGAGGAATGGTGAGTATAGTACAATAAATATTTTAGAGAGAGTGATAGAGAGACCACATTCACATAAATTTTATTAAAACTCAAGATAAACTCATAATCAATAACAATTACAGAATAACTCGGATTAAATATTTACTTTGAATAGTGCCCATAATGTCTATATAGTGTTCGCTACTATCCGCGGTTTCAGGGATCCGCTGGATACGGGGGTTCTACTGTACTCAGCTATGTAGTGGAATCAAAGTAATGGAAAAAGGGGAATTCAAAGGGTTTTTTTTTGGGGTGTCTCCCATAAATTTCCCAAACAAAACATAGTGCCTATTACTTGTTTTATTTCTAAAAAAAGAGTATACTTTTTTGTTACTCGTTGTTTACTCAGGTCACCTCACAAAGAGTCGTCAAAGGTGTCGTGTTCACATTAAAGGAGAGTTCACTCACTGTTTTGTTGCGTAGTCTGATAATGTCAGACACAGAGCCAGCCCCGCAGTACTCCATGACGATCCACAGATCACTGTTCTTAAAGTAACTGCCATAATACCTCACCACATGTGGACTGGGACAAAGGACAACAGTAAAACAATCAATGAAGCAAAGAAAATCTAATAAATGATGATGAAAATAATAGTAACAGAACTACAATGATCAGCCATCAAATTAAAACCACGGACAAGTGAAGTGAATAATATTGATTATCTCGTTACAATGGCACGTGCCAAGGGGTGGGATATATTAGGCAGTGAACAGTCAGTTCTTGAAGTTGATGTGTTGAGAGCAGGAAAAATGGGCAAGCATAAGTGAGTGACTTCGACAAGGGCCGAATTGTCTGGGTCAGAGCATTTCCAGAACGGCAGGTCTTGTGGGCTGTTCCCAGTGTGCAGTGGTTGGTACCTACCAAACAAGGAAGGAGAACCGGTGACAGGACCATGGCCACCCAAGTCTCACTGATTTACTAAGACTAGCCCGTCTGGTCCGATTCCACAGAAGAGCTACTGTAGAGCAAATTGCTAAAAAAAAAGTTAGTGCTGGCTATGATTGAAAGGTATCAGAACACACAGTGCATCGCAGTTTGCTGCGTATGGGGCTGCGTAGTCGCAGACCTGTCAGAGTGCTGACCTCTGTCCACCGCTGAAAGGACCTACAATGGACACGTGAGCATCAGAACTGGACCATGGAGCAATGGAAGAATGTGGTCTGGTCTGATGAATCACGTTTTCTTCTACATCATGTGGACGACTGAGTGTGTGCGTGCGTCGCTTACCCGGGGAAAGACATGGCACCAGGATGCACTATGGGAAGAACGCAAGCTGGTGGAGGCAGTGTGATGCTCTGGGCAATGTTCTGCTGGGAAACCTTGGGTCCTGGCGTTCATGTGGATATTACTTTGACACATACCACCTACCTAAACATTGCTGCAGACCAAGTAAACCCCTTCATGGCAACGGTATTCCCTAATGGCAGTGGCCTCTTTCAGCAGCGCTGCTACACTATAGAAATTGTTCAGGAATGGTTTGAGGACACAGAGTTCAAGGTGTTGCCTTGGCCTCCAAATTCCCCAGATCTCAATCCGATCGAGCATCTGTGGGGTGTGCTGGACAAACAAGTCCGATCCATGGAGGCCCCACCTCGCAACTTACAGAACTTAAAGGATCTACTGCTAAGGTCTTGGTGGCAGATACCACAGCACACCTTCAGAGCTCCTGTGAAGTCCATGCCTCGACAGGTCAGAGCTGTTTTGGTGGCACAAGGGGGACCTACACAATATTATGGAAGGTGGTTTTAATGTAATGGATGATCAGTGTAGCCATAAGGCAATGCAGTTAAGAACACTCACACATTATATATAAAACACTGCGGGAAAAACTAAACAGAGACTTCATGGTAGCTGCTGAGACTGACATGTTTTTTATGGGTGAATGAACGAATTTCACTGTGTCATTACTGGACAGATGTATCAGTAAAGGACAGATGTGTCTGTGTGAGCAAACCTGTTGCACTGCTGCATAATGGAGATCTCTTTAATGATTTCTTGCAGGTCCGACTCCACAGGAACCTGTTTAATCGCCACGATCTCCCCAGTCTCCTTATAATGTGCCTTGAATACGCTGCCATAAGACCTGCAAAAGGTTTATATCTCATTAATGCCTGTCTTCTGTCACAGACTGTGCAAGGGATGAGGATGAAATGCCTGCTCAACCACTGCAAGTCTTATTGTACTTGTTTCATAATGTCTAGACATTCAAGCTCAGTTTCCCTTATTTCACTGAGCACTCTGTGTGGAACAAATAGATCAGCCTTTTCCTTATCGTAGCTGATTTAGCAATAAAATTTGAATATTCTTTCTGTCACACATAAATAAAAGGACATGTTAGGGATGCACTGATACCTTTGTCACACAGAGTGTGGGTATGAGTACATGTTTGTGGTACTCACAGACACCGATACCACAATCAGGTGCATCATGGAACATTTTATTTAGCTCTGTTTATGTTGGTTGCTGCCATGTTCTGATAGTAATGAACTCCTCATGCTGACGTTTATGTTTAGATGTTATGGCGTTTACGATGTATCTGTAGTACAGAACAGGAGAAAGGCTGACTTGAACATGCAGAGCGTTATCAGTGAGTGAAAGGTGCCATGAATTGCACATCGATTCATGAGTGCGTTGTTCTGCCATGTGTTCATTAGCGCAATAATAATCTGAGCAAATATTTTTATGCACACCGAATGGCTAAGGGGTGCGTCAGTCATTGGTCAGTCCACTCCTGACCACAACCCACAGCCCCATGAGTCCTGCTGCAATTTTTACATAATCATGTAACTGCAATTACTTAATTAAGCTGATCATGATTAACTGCTTTTATACAAGTCTTTTTTTCACATTTTTTCAAAGTCTGTAGTTGGTCAACCAGGAAATGCTTGCAAATGCAGGATTCACTGATATAATCAAACCGCTGCTCTCTCATGTTTTTAATACATTTCTTGATCAAACATTTTGGTCTATGAACTAACTGTTCTGTTATGTATTAGTAACATTTAGCTGTAACTAGAGAAGCCGCAGAACATAGTTTCTGAAAGCAAACGAGCATGCATCCACATACTTTTGGCCATACAGCGTGCAAAGGTATATTACGTTAGGCTAGGTTCAACTTTATTGTCATTGTCAGAGTGTGAATTCGGGGACAGCGAAATGCAGTAAAGACAACGAAATGCGGTCTGTCAGATCGTTTATGTCAGATTTGCAGGAAGATTATCCCGTGGTTAATCAACCCACACTCAGAGGAGTAAAAGCAACAACTTTATCCGCTTTATCAACTTTATTTTTTCAATTTGCATGACAAGTCCCTTCATTCGTGCCGAATTGCTGAAAAACATACACACAGGCTTCTTCTGAATGGACAGTAGTGTCAGTGTGGCATGCATGTAGACTACTGAGATGCATCATTTAATACCGGAAAATTCCAATTACTGGAAAATTCCTCATTTTTTACTCACCCCTCTCCGAGTTTCTCCAATATATCAAACACTTCTTCAGGCTGCTTGGTCAGACTGTCCTCACTAAGCTTCTTCAGCTGCCTAAAGACATAATTGAGAAATTCAACAAATTAAAAGGCCATATAATGTCCGAGTAACCCTATGCAGTAGGCAACTCTTGTTAGGGGTAACTGTAAAAAAAAAAAAAAAAGGCAAGCTTTCACCCTGTTTGACTACGTAAAAAATAGTCCATAGTTAATGGCGATAAGTATGGAAAGACGCTTCTCCTGTGGAAATCGCTGGCAGGTTTTAGGGCTACAGTAGCACTTCCTTTCTTTTTCTCCCACTGACACGCACCGGCCCAGAACTCACTTCTGCAAAATCATCAACGTGCCCAATATTTAGCATACCAGGCAAATTATAATCATGTGTGACTAACTGTAACAATACTGACTGTTAGTAAACTGGGCACAAATGAAACAGTTCTAGTACGTATACTTTAAGCAACTAAATTAGACAGTAGAGGTGTTTTTTTTTGTTTCTTTGTTTTGTCTTGTTTTTTTTGCATGTACAACATTATCTTGGGAACACGAGTGTAGAACAATCTGTTAGTCTGCGATATGATGTGAAATCTATTACCAACTGGTGTGATGGAGACAAATTGACAATGTTTTGGAGTTCATTAATGCGAAACAAAATTTCATCAACGTATGTTTGACTTCAGACAAATATACAGTTAGTATCAGTTAACTTTATTTATCTGGGATCTCACAGGAAAAATTCAAAAGGGGAGAAAAAAAAGGAAAAAAGAATAAACAGGAGGCGAAGTATTGAAGTGTCAAATCTAACACTTTACAAATAATGTAAACAGGCGTTATAATTAGAAGGTGAGTAAATCTGCTCTATTTCGAGCACTTTCAGCAGCAGATCCTCAGTGAAAATGTCAGCCGTATGGACATTAGACAACTGACATGTGAAAGAATTATACCGAAAATGAACTGTTATGTTTTTTTTTTTAATGTTACTGCAGAATTACTGTCCAATAACCTAAAAACATTTTCATGATTGCTGGAGGTTCAGACTGCACGGCTGATAACATTACAATACTCAACCCTACTCTCTTTAAACTTGAAATGCTTCATGATTTCATGTCAATGATTATGTCTTTCATCTGACTTTTTTTTTTTTTTTAAATGGCAACAGTGGCACAGTCCTAACCCTGTCAAAAGCCTGCCAAATTTCCCACTGTTTTCAAACTAATCCTGAGAGGAATGGCACGTCAGTTACACACTCCCAGACAAACGCTACATACACATTTTTAACACACTGTTTCAGAGTTATTTGAAGGTTACAGTGACCACTACTGAGCTGCCAACGTGAAAATCCATAGCCTAGTTCAAAGTCACGTGCTGTGCAATGTCAATCAAATCTCGGGCTCACTTCCTCTCTGGAATCTTTGCAGTCAGCTCCAGTACCATGCTACGAATGAACGAATAAGAATAAGACCATCTCAGACAAATTTTCGAAGATTCGAAACAATTTGTAATGAAAAGAAAAAAGAAAAAAAAAGGCTGACTTAACATGTTTCAAACCATGATTTGTCGTGCTGCGTAAGTAAGGAATAAAAACATGACGGGGCACGTTGCTGTAGGACAAGAATCAATAGTGAGACGATAAAAAAAAAAAAGTCGTTGGCAAACATTCTGTCTACAAGCTGCGGCGCTCCAGTCAAGTGTGTGTGTGTGTGTGTGTGGTGACGGGTGACCATGCATTTTCTACGTATTTCTATCTCCGCATCACTGACGTGCGATAAAGCAATAGCGTGACAAGAGAGTTGAGACTGTCTCAACTTTATACATATTGGGTATGACACAGCAAAGCGTCACGGGCTCGAATGATTACTCGGACCAATCGCATGGTACCTTTTTTCGTTCCCTCTCTCACAGCTTTAGTTCCTACCTCCGATGGGCTAATTGCACAAACACTTCCGCATTATAACCACGACGAGACCTCTAGTTCTGGTTCGTCTACTGTAATGGCTAGTGCTATTTTACACAAGACGCTCCTGAAAAACGAATGCCAGCCGCATATATGAAATATGTAAGAAGACTAGCAAGGCTCCTTTTAGTAAGCTGGAGAAAGGCGTCAGACTGTATGCTTACATCTCTTCTGGCACATGCTCATTTTATTGCTCATTTTATCTTTTACATAAGAAGGGCACGTCGCTTTCTCGCCGTCCTGTCCAATGTAAACTATACTACCGGAGATACAAGAACAGGAAATACATCATAGCCCTGAGTGCAAGTAGCCCCTTACTTCCTGTGTACTTGACTTGAACAAATTTCTAATTTCTATAACTTAGAAGAAGAAAAACTGTGTTTTCATCTTATCCTGTTATATACAACCTCTCGTTAAATGAGTACAGAGACATTACTTATAAAAAAAAAAAAAAAAAAGAGCTCGGAAGGAAGTAGCTGAGATCTTTGGAGTCTCTGGAGAGTGTTTGTAGAGCTGCAGATACACAAGCTGAGAGAGCAGGTTCGCTTGCCAACAATCACTGACGTCCACTGTGCGTCCCACCCTAGCACTTCTTTCTTCTTCATTTTAAACTCTCTTCCTGGACATATTTCGAAGCAATAAAAGTGTGTAACAGTTTGCTTCAGGACTAATCACCACTCACAACTACTCACTGCACCTGCTTCTATGTATCTGTGTTCCTGCAGAACGTATAGTATTTTGTAAACGCATAAAAGTTTAGTTTGTGGTGCCATGACCAAAAATGACCCCTTTCTATAAGAGANGAGAAATAAATGATACTCTACTCTAAAAACTCTATTCTATTGCATTATATAAGTGAAAATTTTCCTTCTTCATGTACCCTAATTTTTAACATGATATGCCACTGATGATGATGATGATGAATAATTACTATGCAAATTAGTCTATGATGTCATCTAGGGACTTCTAGCTAATTTCTGGGTGTACTTCAACCCAAACTCATGGTGCAAGTATACTTTCTCCGTGTGTACGTGTGCACATGCAGCTGCTATGCGAGCACTGTTCACATGCTTGCTTGCGTATAAATCAGGAGGATTAAAAGCGGTGTTCAGTAGATGGCACATCAGAGCTAAAACATCTGGATTCCAAGTCCAGCTGTAATGTTTACCAGCAACTGACGAGTTGTCATGATTTGCATCTTCAATCAAAAACCCTCAGCATACATTCATAAAGATTTAGTAATCTAGAAAATCTAGAAGACTGGTACTCAAAACAGACCTTTCCGTAGGTTTAAAAATAGAAATAGGTTGTAATAGAAAAACTTAATAGCGACCTCAATCGTATATAAAGTATGTGATTTGAGACACAACATAAATTTGTTTAGTTGCAGACTCAGCACCGCATGATGCTATACTGACTTAACTATGTGCTTTGGATCTGTCGTGTTAATTTCTGCGCACGTGCACCGACGACACACCAGATGACTGCGGGATACACGCGGCGGCCGTCCTGCATATGCAAGATGTATGCTGAAAGCATGCTGAGGGAGTCTGCTGTTCCTCTAAAGGCTGATTTCTGTTTGTATACGTGTATGTAGTTAACAGCAAGTAGAAATCAGAAACCTTTAAAGGAACAGCTTTAGCTCTGACAGAGCGCGGGCACTGGAGGATGCGGTTAGAACTGGTTCTTGTTTCCAAATAAATAGATTAAGATCCACAAATAAATGTAGAGAAATTCAAGGGAATAATCCAGGCCTTTATAATCTGCGAGGTCGGTGCAATATGACTCTGTTCCTGCCCTGACTGTAAAAACAGAACGTGATTGGTTGGAGTGAGAACGTGCTACGATTGGTTAGCGCAGTGTGGCTGTTATCTTATTGGCTTGAGTAGACAGTGGGTGGAGTCTAACTATTTGTGGATTTGTGTGCACGTCTTGAAGCTAGAAATATTTCAAATTCCACAAACACATAGGAAGCGATCCACAAACACACAGGAACTGAGCCACAAACGCACAGGAAGCGATCCAGAAATACACAGGAACTGAGCCACAAACACACAGGAAGCGATCCACAAACACACAGGAAGCGATCCACAAACACACAGGAAGCGATCCACAAACACACAGGAAGCGATCCACAAACAAATGTCAGGCAGTGACATAAAAACACATTTGAAAATATATATTTTTTTAAATTTGCAAATCTCATTTTATTTATTTGTGAATTTAAGTAATTTTTGTGCAATTCCTGACATATTTGTGGATCTTATTCTATTTAGCTGTGAATTTGTTTAATTTTTGTGCATCTTTCTACATGTATGTGCGGATCATAAACTATTTATTTGGAAAATGAAACGATTCTAACCCCATACCCTAGACTTCTCCCATAAACATTACATAAACTTCCCCTTACAGAAAGCTGCTTGACCGTATCAGCGAAATAACACGTAATTTCAGCACGTTTATTATTAGACCTAGATCATGTGGAAAGAGTTCACTGTGAAGCCGCTGTTGCTATGGAAACGCTAAGCCTTGGAAGGCGCGCAGGGATACAGGATAACTGTGATCTGAACTGCAGCCGGAACTACTTTCAGAGCTGCTGCTATAAATTCATCAACACCAGTCAGAATCAAGAATTCAGCACACGACACCTTGTTCGCTATGAATCGAGGCAATAATTATTTACGAACATATATTTAAAATAATAATGATGGTGATAAATTATTATGATTAGAACTTAGCTACACCTCTTTGCTATCTATCTAGCCGCGTAATTAGCATGTTACAGCGGCGTATCGTATCAAGCCGAAGTTCCTTATTCTTTATTATTTTTTCCTCAAAATGCAAAAGAGACATCGTCTGTGAATTAAACCAACTCGCAGTAATAAGTCGCCACATAAATGTTCATATTATGCAAGTGACCTCTTATAATAGTGCCGATTACGTCGTCCAATCGTTTGTAAAGACATCGATATCTACTGTATGTGATAGTTTATGGTTAGCTAATAGTACTTAGCTTGCTACCAAGCCAACACTTTTAGGCTAGCCTGACTTTGTCCTCAAGTTATATTGTAGCTTTATTAGGTTATTAAACATTAATGATTATTACCTGCGGGGGTTGTTCCTTAGCTGTACCTGCTCTCTTCCTTCCGTCATGACTTGTAATGATGGCTAACGTTACCTATCTAAAGACCGACATTTGAATTGAACTTTATGCTAGCTGGCTAACTGCAGGTGGTCGAAGCTGATTAAACCTGCGCCTGAACGACTGAATACTCCGATCTGTACACTCTTCTTCAGCTTAATGGCTGTGTAAAATTGTTTAGTTAAGCCGTAACGTGTGTAAACCTAATAATTAACAAGCATTTGTGAAACGTCTTGTTTCTACTAGTTTCTAATCCACCCGTGCTGAGTTCCGCAGTGAGAGAGAAACTGGGTTGCCAGATATTTCTTATTCAAATCCACACTGACGAGTTTTTAGTTTAGTTTAGAATCAACATCAACAAGAAAGCCGACCCACGGCTATCTCCAGCGGTTTCGCGTAGCAATCAGATGCGTAAAGTAAACCCGCAGTTTTTACGCCGGACTCCTGTGGAATTAAATTTGTGCCAAACGTACTGAACGTGACTTTTCATGAAACGAACAAAAATATACATTGAGAAAGACGAATAACACTCTGAAACTGAAAACAATGAAGTCAGTGGCAAAAAAAAGTTGAACATAGTCTTCAAATAAACAGCATTCTTTGTTAACAATTTCCTAAGCTAGCTTTTCGCTGATCACGGTTTATGAACACGCTTCCAGAGTTTTCGTTTGTGCTTTCAAGTGTTTTTTTTGGGGTTTTTTCGCCATTCCGGCACAAACCTCTCTTATGGGCAGGCTTAACAGCGATTTACTCTCATTGGCTAATGAGAATTGGATCGACAGCTCCCTGACCTGGAAGTAGAGACACTCCTGAGAGGTCATCTCTGAAAAATAGTGATATTTGACTACCTAAACCTCAAATATTAATTACGAACTAATATACTAACTAAAGTCAGTAAGGAAGTAAGGAAGTAATTTCCACTACAAAACATTGAGCCACCACTGCCACCTATTGCGCCACCCTCTGTCAACATGTCCTTCAGGTTTCAGGTACTTATATGAGTTATATGCTGTATATAAAACAAGTACTTCCTTACATTCATAGTTGTGTAGGTATCACAAAGCAGGCAAAGTTTGAAGCCTTTCTCCAGCTTGCTAGAAGAGGTTTTGTAAGTATTCTTACATGTCTGATCATCTTCAGGAGCTCTTGCAGACACCAATTGTAAAATACCACCATTGTGAGTGTAGTAAATGAACCAGAAACACAGGAGTGGTATTAAGAATATTGCAGAAGCCCATTATGCCTCAGAGCGCAGGTTCCCAACCCTGGTCCTGGAGTACCTCCTGTCCTGCACATTGTATGTTTCTTGAAAAACTTTACAGCACTTTCTTAGTTGAGGTGGGGGTGTTAGAGAAGGGAAAGCACCAAGGGCACTTTCACACCTGTTAGTCATTTTGCCGTGTCCGAAGCAGAATGAAATTGGTTTTGGTTTAGTTTCACATCGCACATAATTAAAGAAAACCAAAAAAACACAAAAATATTAGCTAAAGCCTGGTTTAGCTGCGGGAGGATCGTGGCGCCGAGGAAGTGTGGTGCTGGAGTGGTTGCCGGAGGACAACCTGAAACCTGAAAGGGGAGGAGTCGCTGCCATCCGCCTGAAAGGGGAGGAGTCGCTGCTGGCATCCTCACAGCCCCTCCCTCCTCCTCGTCACAGTGTGGCTCACAGAGATGCTTTGAAGCTGTGGCACGTTGTCTTCTATAAGGCTAACTGTTGTGCTTATCTACAGGCAAATGCTGATTGGTTGGTGGGGATGTGTCCAGTTGCGTAACCAGAAAGGTTTGCTTCCCCATTAACTGTGACTACACAAGACCCAAACAACACTCAACAGCACAAAACAGACAAGCACAGGTAGCAGAGCGTAAATAGAAGAGGTGCAATGCTATGAGCATTTAATGAGCATTTATGAGCCATTCTAACAAGTTAGTTCAAACAGGGTTTTTGCTGGTCCTAAATTAAGGCCTATAAAAGGTCTTCAATTGGAACGGCAAGTCTTTAATTCATCAATTCAAGTCATGGCATTAAATTACATGAAGGACGAGAAGGCATAATTTCTGCGCCACACGGCTTAGATTAGATCGCTCAATATTCATTGAACAATACGTGGTAGGTGGCAGTACGTGCTGCTTTATCTGTCAGCGTAGAAGAACTTGACAAACATGCGCAGATGCACCTTTTCTGACTCTCACAATTTAGAAATGTAGTTTGACTGAGAGGCCGATAGATACATTGGAGAAATGGGGAAATGTTTATTTCAGCTTGAATGGAAAAGCAGGGTGTTTAAGGTCTGTACCGGGGAATGTACCGGGGAATCACGCTTATTGTTCAACATGTCGAAAAAATTTCCAGTTGAGTACGATGGGGATAAAAGTGGTCGGATCACACTTAGCCAGCACCAAACACAAACAGCAAGATAGTGTTGCACAAACTTCGAACATATTACAATATTGTTCACATACACATGAATCTCCCGCTGCAGAAACACCCGACCGAAGTGATTTAAGGGCTGTATTTGACTCCACATCAGCACTGAAGTCTGATGTGCTATGGGCAGTGTGGACAGTACGCTGGCACCAGTCCAACAAATCCATCTTATGTTCCCTGATTCAGAACTGGCAGCAACATTTTCATGTGTCAAAGATAAATTAATAATTGTAAATAAGAACTGGTTGACTTACCTGGTCTCAGTTGACTTACCTGGTTAAATAAAGGTTACTATTATTATTATTATTATTATTATTATTATAAAACAAGTTACATGGTGAAATTTGGAATAGCACCATTTATTAAACAGCAGTCGATTTCAGAGGTGAGCATAGACTCTTTGGTGATTATGTTCGACAAGAGCCTTAACAGAATTACCGGCAGCAAACAAATGGATCTTCATATTCGCCACTGGGCTGGTGACCATGTTCAGTCTCAATATTCTGGCTCTCAGTTCCTTGGACATGCTACAGCTCAGGATTTACTTCTTAATTTTAAGGTGACTTTTATGCATGTCAGCTTTTAAGATTTGCCTGTACCCTTTTTAACAGTAATTGTAACTAGGGAAGAAAGGTTCACCAAAAAAGCAGTGCGTTTTACAAATCATGATCTGAACATTTTAAAACTCTTGAACCTTGTACATGTCTTTTGGTACTTTGCATACTTCTGTACCAAGTTGAGATTTACAAGCCGACATAACGATTATTATGAAAACTCTTGACAATTGATTTCTGTAAACAATCCATTATTTTTTGATAGCCGACCTGTGGATAGCTTTGGGTCTGTAGAACATAGAAACAGTTCTTGACGCATTCTATATTAAGTTGCCATTCTGATTTTTACTTCCAAGAGTGTGTGGAGAAACTGAATTTATGAAGCATGGTGTCTATATCAATGGGTGGGCCAAACGTAAATTGGAAGTTCTATGAACTCCTTCAACAAGAACATATGGAGCAATTTGGAGGCTCACAGCTTGCTTTTGGAAGTTGTGGACTCCAAACTGCACAATGCCTTTAAATGTGGCTTTTCAAAATGGCAGATGGCTGAGAGAGTACAGAAAAAGATTGAGGAATGACCCAGTGAGGTATGAAAAAATATTTTAAAAATAAAGAAAGAAATCAGAAAGAAAAGGAAAGGAGACTTGAAATGTATCCGTGAGCTATCTTATAGGGAGCAAAGGAAGGTCAGAAAAGCATGGAGGAAAACATAGCAAAAACACACGGAGTTAGTGAAAACACAGAGAGAAATGGAGAGATGGTGTCCACACCACATAGCAGTTCTGGTGAGGTTGATCAGACACCAGAGCATAGGCCTTCAAGACAAAGAAGGAAGAAAAGGGAAAAAATGCGTAACTACAGAAAATTAAAGAAGCTTGAGCAAAAGTTCAAAGAAATGAAGAGGAGGGAAGCAACATATAGAGAAAGATGTCAGAAGTTAAGGTTGAAGTTAAAGTTGTCAGACTTAGCAAAATGTTCTCCAAGAACAAAGACTATGATGAAAGTAGGGAAGCACAGAGTTCCTGGTTATATCAAAAAGCCTCTTCTTTTTCACAACACACTCAGGAAACATACAAGTCTGTCAGCTATAAAGAGAAACATGCATTCAGAAGAGCTCTGTCAAACAGGTTGCTCAGAAAATACAAGCTTGCTTCTATGGTTAGAAAAGCAGTCGGTATCTCTCAGATTTCAAGAAGACCATAGACTTAGTCAAAACTTTTTTAAGATGACAGTAGTCGGGCATCAGCAGGGAAGAATGAAACAAAAGAGGTTTCTCTCATTAAAAATTTAATGCTGTACTATTTGCTTCTGTCCTGCAGAAAAGGACAAGTCACTCACACACAACACAAATACACCAGAAACAGGGGTCACATGGTGGTATCAGTGGCTCATGAGAAAAGAAGACTATGAAAAAGAAAAGAATGGTGAAAGAGAGAAGATCACTGTGACAAAAAACAGAGATGTGAGGGCAGCCCAGAGCACATTTTGGAAGGTTTTGAAAAATAACTGAAAACCAAAGTTTTCTAAAGCACCTCTTCAACATCCAGCATCAACACACACAGCTACAATCACTGAACAGATCTGTGAAAAATGCATCGGTGCCACCATAAGGAGAACTGTAGCCTAACTGTAGAGGTACAGACATATCCACTGCAAAAGCCCTCTATGACACACTCCTTCTTCTGACCAAAGTAAAGCTTGTCTATGTGGAGGAAGAACAGATATCCAGAATAAGTGCACTCCTTCAAAAAGAGCTCCCTGCCATCAAAAGTACGCTGAGCATTCATCAAGTAATCTGCACTACTCCTGGCACAATCCATTATAGAGTGTTCAGCTGCTTCTGCAACAAGGAGGCCATCTGTCCTTGTTTCCACCCATTGTCCACCAACATTGCACCAGAAGCACAGCCTGGAAGAGATGCAAGAACACCTGAATTGACAGACCGAGAAAATGCAAGCCATTCCACCTCAAGCTCTGTGTATGAAGGGACTCTCTGTCCAATTGATGATCTCACTGTAAACCTTGTTGGCAAGTGGTGTGTTGTCATATATGAGAATGAGCCATATCGTGGAATCATCCTGGATCAATCCTGGAAGATGTGGAAGAAGGTGATATATACATCATTTCTTTTTTTTCTTAACATATATCAATACTTGCCATGCCTTAGTCTATGTCCTTTTATTTTACCCCTAATCGGTCTACAGGTGCCCTGGAGGTCAAAGTCATGCACAACATTGGGGAAAACCATTTTTTTTTTTACCACAAATTGAGGATATAATCTGGTATACAAAGGGCAAGGCCATCACCTTAATCACTCCACCTGAAAAAGTGAGACAGAGGCATGACGAGAAAAGCCCAAGAGTGTATAGAGCAGTGTGTGAGAGACTTAATTTGTGAATATACTCAAATGTCTTTTTTGGTGACACAGTCTACAATAAATGCAAGTGATTAAAATGTTCACTGTCCATTATAAGTCAAAAATGAATATGATGTTGATTAAAGATTCATTAATGAAACTAAAGGTACTTTGACCACATAGCATTAGTCTTGACCATTGGTCTCATTTAATTGCCTTAAAAACAAAAAGGTGTTGTTGAAGTTTGTGTCTGTCTCAAGGGAAGATAACTAGAGAACAGGGAGTGTTAAGAGGCCCCATGCTGAGATAATAGGACTGGCAGATGGTCATATTGTGGTCACAACTGGAACACCTGGTGTTTTGACATAAATAAAGTAAAATTCAGATATTAATTATTTTTTTTATAATGATTGATTAAATCTATGTTCAATTTTTTTTATCAATCTTATTACTTCTCAGTTAATTCTATAATCAGTATGATCAAATGTATGTTTTTTTACAGAGAAAATTTGCATTTAGAGTTTGATGAGTCTTATAAATAGAACTTTGATTTTTGTTAAAATTGGCATTTCAGTTGATTTGGCTGTGAAGATCTAGAAAAATTCATAGAAAATAATCATTAAAGGGGGGATGAAAACAAATTTAATAGCTAAATACAATGTTTTTTATTACAGTGTATTTCTATGTTTTGGTAGTGACAAACCTTGGGAGAGGTAAAAAGTCTGAAAATATAATTTGAAAACTGACTGTACTTTTAGTAGATATGTGTACCTAAGATATGGTATAATATATAAAACAAAGTTTTGGGGAAGAAACATACAGATTTTCAAATGTTTTCAATTCTGAGTTTGAACCAGTTCTGTAGAATGGCCCAACACACACATACTTACTTATACTTACACAACATGAGAATTCAAATGACACTGAATTCTTGGAGGGAAAACGTTGGACAAAGATCCAGAGGTTTGCATGAAGACGTGGGAGGCAACGAGGGACAAATTCATAGACCAAGAGTGTGGACTCTGGGTCAGGTGGACAGAAAGTGCCAGCATAGTAGCTAATGCTTAGTTGGCTGAATGGATTTGTTAAACACTGCGAGACAGAGATGAATTACACTCTCAGAAATGAGGTAAGACATCAAATATGTATAGCTTCTATGCATAGCATAGATTATCAATGGTATTTATAGTAACATGGACATCATGCCAACTGGTTAACTACTGCTAACAATAGCCAGCTCAACCCAAACCAAGTCTTAAGAATGGTCTTAAGGTAATTTACCAAGACTATAAACAAGGAAGAGGAAGAAAGTGTCAAGGAGACATGACCTTCTCAAGACAAGTTCAAGTACTGTAGTGATATTTGAGATGCAGCTCACTTATGAAAACAGCTGGTCCAAAGATGAGTTTAACATCTTTTCCTCACTGTAGCAAAATTCCACCTGAGTGGCTAGAAAAAGAATTTGAAATATTTACTTTGCTGCACAAGGCATTCACAGCATGACTTTAAATAGACATTTCTCTTTATTTGCCAGTTTATGTTTATTTCGAAGATAAAAATTTGTTTATTTAAAACCTCTTAATTATAGTTATTAAAGTAAAAAGCTTATTTGTATTTTTAAACTTATTTGTGTTTTTGTGTTGATGCTTTTTAAAGCATGGAGGTTTGTTCACAGTCTCGTTCATTATTTACTGCCCAGGATTCCCAGGAAATTTGCAGGATTTACTCCAGTTCCCCTCCATGCTCACAGTGAGGTTGTCAGCCTGAATAGGACGGACCGCTCATAGAGGTGGTGCTTGTCTCATTGCTCTTGGATGGCACAACACTGCTATCTAGTGGAGAAGTCTGGTGGAGATATATCGAGCTGTTGGTAACAATACAGTAGTGAAGTGAAGTGACTTTGTGGCTAAGTATGGTGACCCATACTCAGAATTTGTGCTCTGCATTTAACCCATCCAAGTGCACACA
>CM074946.1:5472309-5517792 GCA_037577455.1 Pangasius macronema
TATATATATATATATATATATATATATATATATATGTATTCAGTTTTTGAGTACTATCAGCTTTGGTAATAACAAATTCAAGACCAGCCATCCTGTTCTTAACAGCATTGCAAACTGTAAACCCATTTTAGGGTTTTTTTTTCCCTCTCAGAGTCTCCTTTTTTTAAACGAGAACATATCGTTTCAAGCATGTGGACTGCGCTGCGTCATAAGGATGTCCGGGCTGTGAGTGACAGAGCTATTGTGCTGAGGGCTGAGAGAGTGGATACGCTGGATGCAGATCCAATTGCGTTGGGACCTGGAGATGGATAAAGATAACAAGCACATAAAACACGGAAAGCAGCAAAGGAATTTGAGCAAAACTTTGGAATTTACTGCCTTGTCAACTCATTTTCATAATTAGCTTCTTACTGTCTTCTGTCATGACTTTATAACCATCTGCTTAAGAAAGAAAATAGTTGTTTTTTTATTCCCCCACATATTTCTGAATTTCTTTTTTTTCTTTTTTCTGCTTTTTTTCTGGATGATTTGAATTGAGCGGCACTATATTGGGTAGATATGACATGAATGCTACCAATCAGAATTAGTCATCTCCTTTACCCCAAACTAAAATTACTTCTTTCTGGCTCACTCCTCCTCTTTGTGCCTAAGTGTGAGCAAAACTGCAACTAGTTTTGAACATTTGAAGTGTGTTTATACGCATATGTTTTCGTGTTGTAGTTTGTGTGTGTGTTTTGTGTTTGAATGACAGACTCTCACAATGTTATACACTGAAAAATACAAATTTGTTTTTACAAAAATAGGAGTTTCATTTTCACATACACTCAGAGAGGCTAATCTAGAAATTCTTTCAGACAAAACACTAAGCATAATGAAATATTGAAGGAATCCTCAATATAAGGAATATACCACAATAGGACATGCTATTTTGAATTGGGCAGCTGCTATGAAAACAATAACATATTAGAACATGCAGATTAATAAATTTTAATTTATTTGTAATTTACCTCCCAAATCAGCAAGTAATATTGTTTTTTAAGGCTGCTATTTTAAAACGTTTTTTTTTAACATTTCATTTCCAGTACTGTTGAATTCTTTAATCTCTTTGATAAGCAGGTGTTGATTAACTTCCTGTAAATGATGCAGTGTTGGCTGCAAGGTATTGAATATTCTGCTTATTCTAATATGATATTGCATCGATAGTAACAGCTGTAGAATTTAGAAAACTGCAACTGTTGTGGTATAAGATGAAGAACATACTACTGTACATGCCACTATTGGAAAATAATCAACTCTGTAGTGGTTGTCTGTCTGCTTTATTGTCCCATTATTTTCCTAAAACAGCATCCACTGTTATGTTTTATTCCTTACTTAATAATTCAGTTACAATACAACCATGTTTTCCAATAAGATGGCTCTGAATCTGAATCTCTGAATTTTTTCTAAAACCAAAGGCAAACACATACCAGATATTCTGGGGATTGTGATTTGTTTGCTGCTGCTGCCCTCTCCTCCTTCTCCGAAGGGCTTGATCTGAATGATGTATTCTTCATCTGGAGGCAGAGACAGCTCCACTGATGTGGTGTTGGTCTCCATGACTCTAGGACGACTGTGTCTGTTCTGCTTGTATAAAACCTAAACCAAATTGCAAGAATCAGTTGAAACCTTAATATTCAGCAAACAGGAAAAAAAGGAAAGCTGGCCCTTACATTCTGTTCAGGTAATAGCAGATGTTTAATAAACTTTAACAAGGGCGTTTTCTAAATTAAAAATTTGAGCTTGGCTCAGTCACTCTGAGCCAAGAGCATGAAATTAATGAATAATTCCCCTTTATATAATCGATATTATGTTTCAATCAGACTGATCTGAGAAGAACAACGTTTAAAGTCAAAATGATAAAAAAAAATGACCGGTCTTTGTAAACATGCATTATATTTAATTTTTGTCACTTGTCACATAACATCTTTTATGCACACCCAGACGTGAACACACACCTGACATCAGGATGCCCCCCACAAGCATGTGAATACACTGAATTTTTATTTACATAGATAGAGTTTATATCGCTAATAAATGAGATACCTTATATCCCATGACCTCAGATTCGTTCTCCAAAGCTTTCACTTGCTCCCAGTTCAGTATGATCTTGGAGTTGGAGGTGTTCCACATTACCTTTACAGGAGGCTGACTGGGAGCTAGAAACACACAAAAAATGCTTTTCGAGACCAAAACAACAACCTGCACAGCATTTTTCTTGACTAGTAATTGTGCACTAAAGTATCCAAGGATGCACTTGAATTCAGATGAATTCATTCATTTAATGCAGATTAATTCCAGAAACTTACGAGGTTTTTTGGTGGTCACATTGACTGCTGCACTTGGTGGTCCGGCTCCAGCTGTATTGTAGGCCCTCACTGTAATATAGTATGTGCTGCTCCCTTTTAACCCCTGAATAATAGCCGATGTCCGATTTCCCACTGTCCTTAAAACACTAGCCATATCTTCTTTCTCCTTCTTCTCCCAGTATCTCAACTAGAGAGACAGAAAGAGAGAGAGAGAGAGACAGAGAGAGAGAGAAACCAATGAATTCTAGTGTTCAGGACACAGGCTGTTTTTTTTTTCAGGTGACTTGACAAATATTCTCCATTCTTCAGTTCAATTTGGAAGATTTACTGTTCTCTCTTTAATATGCATTACCTTTGCAGCCTTCTGTCAAATTTAAAATGCAGTCAGCAAACCGAGTCAGAGGCTAGTACTCTCTGGTCAGATTAAAAAAAATCAATATTTCATTACACTTTTTATTACACTGAATAGCATCGCTAAAAGTCTTAGATTCAGCAACAGCCATGTTCGGAGCTAATGGAGGAGAAAGAATCTGAAAAAGACAGCCCTGCTACCAGCAAGAAAGAGACCAGATGAGTCCACATGCAGCATGTTATTAGGCAGTATCTGCTGAACGAACATGCATACAGAACTTGACAACCATCAATACCTGAACACAGTGAAGATTTAAAGCCTTATTAGTCACTCAGTGTAGCACAAAATACTGCAGAGTAGTCACAAACATATACATGGATTTTTCTGATGTGTGGGAGGGAAAGGAGAAAGTGAAAATGAGTAATTCTTTGCTTGTCTTGCTTGGAAAAAAGAACACAGCTACACCTATTTTTCTGCCCAGTGTACAGGACTGTAAGCAGAATAGTATGTAGTTTGGTACCTAAGCAATTACCATAGCTTACAAAATGAATGCAGAACCTTTAAAAGTTTGTTCATAAATAATTCACTGAGGACTTTAAGATGTAAGATTTTTCAACTTTGTATGGCAATCCTGACTAGTGCTACTTCGGCCAATCGATTGTTTTTATATAGAAGTATCTTTGCTGAGCTTTCTTACTGCCTAGCTTATTAGACACCTCTACCTTGTAGATGTACTGTACACTTATAGACTAGAGACCATCTTTTACAGGACCCACAATTTGAGGTTCCTATAAATGTTCATAAAGACTCAGTTTCTAGCCACAGCACCACTGTTAGATGAATACATTTGACTGACTGTTTTTCAACCCAGCATTGACACTGAGGTGCTTAAAACCCACAGCAAATCTTCTGTGCTTGATACACAGTGCAACACACATTACTTAGATTCAGTGCAGTGCTGAGAATGGCCCTCCACCAAAACAATATTTGGTCAGCAGCGGCACTATGGAAGGAGGAGGGCTGACATTTTGTGCATAGCAACAGATGAGCTACTGTCAGTGAATATATTGTATACCTACTTGGGATATAACCGTATACAAATACATTATTCAGACTGAGCACTATTGTTTAGCAAGCTTTCCAGAAATGTTTAAAGGGTATCTGATTGAGAGTAGAGGTGTGTATAGGGATTGGGATCCCATAGGATGCAACAAAAAAGTCATATGAATGGCAAGTTTTTAATGTAGCTCTGAGCAAGTAGTCAGATTTGAAGCCCAAAGGACAAACAGTGCTGCAAGTTCAACATGATTTATTTATAGCATCCTTAGTAACTGCCTGGTCAGGGTCTCGGTGGTATAAATTAGATCAAGTTTGTTTATATATTGGGAAAAGAAATAACTGAATTTGTTAGAATAATATGGTGGGAAGGTTTAAAAAAAAAAGCTGTGCTTGTGAAATTTAAAAATCAGTCCCACACACATCTCTATATACATATATCTCTATATATCTCAATACTGCTAATATAAAATAGACAATCACTGTAGATTTCCTGCTGATTTCTCAGGCCTATGTTTTTGACATAAAATATTATATTTAGTAACAAAGAAATTATTCTAGTGCTTTCTGAAATCTCAACCACTTAGAGAAGCCTTTTGCGGGTCAGGAGCTTGATTTTCTTTTGTATGAGAAAAGCATTAATTACACCATTACTCAAGCAGAAATAACTTGTCAGATCCAGCTGTACATGTACAGTATACTGTATGTGGAAGACCTGTGGCATTGTGAAAAGCAAACAATAGAAAGGAATTTGAAAATTATAATGTTACAAGCCAAAAGCTTAGTCAGTTTAATTTAGCTCTTACACTTTTTCCAGCCCATATTCAAACAGTTGTGATTCTGCTGCTGATATGCCATAATGCCTTATTAGTAATGCAATATTATTATTATTATTTTTTTTATCAAATGAATTATTGCTTTTTCCTTTTACCTCATAGCCCAGAACACGCCTTCTGCTTGTGCTCCATGGAAGGGTTTTCCACGTCACCTCCACCTCTGATGCAGAAAGACTCTGAGCTCTTACCCGTGTAGGTGCTCTGGCAGGTTCTGAGGTCACAGGACAAATCATTATTACAAACTGATTACAAACATACATCCAAGAAACACCAGCAAATTTACATTCTTTTTTTTGGGTTGTGGTGGTGGGCAGGGGGGTGTCTTGTAATTCCCACCCAGTAGCTAATGGTTCCCTGTCACATGACATCTACCAACCGGGTAGGGGGCAAGCACAGGCTTCCTTTGAGACACATGAAACCAACCTCTGCATCTCTTTGAACTGTTGCTCATGTAGACGGCTAGTGTCACTGTGATTCGCAGAGGACAGAAAGCATGTCATCCCTCCCACCCCAAGAGCGTAGCCAATTTTGCTCTCTTGGCTCCCAGCCATGGATGGCTGTGGCATCATTGGGATTCAAATTCTCAATCTCCTGACAATATGGCACACCTTTTCTTGGGAGCCAGTTTTTCAACTTTTACTTTGACTCCTTAATTTAGGCCTCAGAAAAAGTGATCAAGTGGTAGGTTTCAAATTAAAGGCACTGATCTATCCTATATAGTTCAAAATGGATCATTTAAATTTCTTATTAAAAGTGAACCAAGTTGTTTTTCCAATGAAATTGGCTCAGTTTCTCTAATAAATTCCTTGAAAATCTATTTAAAATATTGATGTTACAGAGATTATATTCAGGTAATTTTGATCCGAGAGTAACGTCATGAAATAGAAGTGCTAAATTTTTATATTTCTTTGCACACATAACTGCCTTCAGGAGGTAAATAATACAAAAATCGAAACAAATGCTTGAGTAATGAACAATGAATGAATAGAACATGAGGGTTAGAATAAACAGTGTCTGGTTGATTTGGAAATCGTGCAAAGAATTTGTGTACCTTCTTCAGCTGAGTAGATTGTGACAACTGGCCCAAAAGGCCCTTCACCCTTGTTGTTGTAGACACCCACTTTGACCTGGAACTTGGAGAATGGCTGGATGCTTTCATTCTTGAAGACATATTTGGAGGCCTCTGCAGAAGGTACAGCAGCCTGCATCCACCCTGTGGCACCATACGGTCGAAAAGCCACCACATAGCCAAAACCTGGGCCGTTCTGAAGTTCCTCAGGAACAGGCTGCAACACAGACGTGGTTATACATGTAAACAGATGTGAGAGGAGAGAGTGAATACTCAAACGTGAGAAGTTTTCATACACCACTCGCTTACAGTGTCTTACATAACTATTCACACCCTTTTTCACATTTTGTAATATTACATCCTGGAACTAAAATGGACTTAATTGGGATTATACATCATGAATCTACAAATAATAGCTCACAATATTGATGTGGGGGGGAAATCAATATAGGTTGCAGATAAGAGAATTTACAGATAAGAAAATGTAAAAGTGTGATTGCATAAGATCACATAAGATCCTGAAATGGACCAAGCTTTTGAACTCAAGGCAGCATTCACCTTCCGGCCCCCATCCTGCATAAGATAACACCATACGATGCTGTGAAACCCCTAAATTAGTTGTGGTGCAACCAGTTGTCACATCAGAAGTCACATCATCTGTTGATGTCCACTGGTGTGTCATTAAAGTGTCTCAGTATAAAACATCTGTTTCTGGAAGTTTTTTGTTTTAGTACCGGACTGCCTTTTTCGAGAACCAAATTAGCTCCTACTCCGGAGCAGGGTCTAACCAGTACAACTGGTACTATCCGTGACGTAAGTAGACATTGATTGGCCAAATGCGTACGAAAACGCCCTCACCCGCCATGATTTAAAATGCTGTGTAAACATACTGTAGTGTCAACTTATATCGCAAGTACACAGAACAGCGATAGATGGATGGACGCTGAAGTGCAACACAGCTCCGATCACGTCGTCCTCCATCCTCCGGCTGCTTAAGTTGTTCTTCTTTGTTTCTGCTGTTGAACGCCACGCACAAATGACGTCACTGTTGACCGGCATACGTCACTTCCGAGTGCCCACTGTCGGTGCGAATGCAACCCTTTAAATGGTACTGGGAAATAGTTCATGCAAAATCGTCCATTACTTTAGTACTGTAAATTTAGTTCTGGAACTAAAGTCGTGCGAAAGGCCCTATAATGGAGTTGGATGCCTCTGAGATAGGGGTAGGGGCCATCCTCTCATAGCAGTTTGGAGATAAACCCAAGCTCCACCCCGTGGCCTCCACTACACTATAAAAAAGCCAGTAAGTGGGGGTGAGGGTTGTTTGTCATAATCATGGAATCAGGGTCCAACTACTAGCTGTCCCTGGTAGAACATAATTCCGACATCTGCAACCGGGGGCTCTTCTCACTCAAACTGGCTCTAGAAGGATGGCAGCACTGGCTGGAGGGGGCACTTCACCCATTCACAATTTTCACTGATCATAAATCCTTGAGTGTATCAAGACAGCCAAGAGATTGAACTCACACCAGGCACAATGGGCTGTGTTCTTCGCCAGGTTCATGTTCACTGTCTCATACTGACCTGGAACAAAGAACACCAAAGTGGACACTCTCTATATCCAGAGATTCCAAGTTTCTCCAGGAATTCTCCCCATACACATGATGTAAACTGAGCTCTCTGGTCACTCAAGATGCCCTCTGGGATGCCAAAGTACCTGAACATGTGATTGAAGGTTAGCTCTGCCGTTTCGAATGCCGATGGCAGGCTGATTAGGGGAAGCAGACAAAGGGACTTTAAGAAGCGGTCTATAATCACCATGATGGATCCCGCGGAATGCTAACCCAACCAACTCACCTACAGTGGATGAATGGTTCAGGCGGAGTGAGTAAGTGTGGGAACAAGCCAGCCAACAACTCGAACACACAGCCCAGGTAATCAACGAGTTCACAGACTGATGCAGAGGGGAAACTCCCCGCTATGAACCAGGTGACTGAGTATGTTTATCCAACAAAGACATTCGCATTATAGAGGGGTGCAGAAAACTCTCGCATTGCTACAGTGGCCTATTCCAGATCCTACAGAGAATTAATACAAACTTCATGTACAAACTAGCCCCACCTAGCCCCATCATTCACGAATTAAGCCAGTAAGGAGGGGAGGGTTGTTTTGACATGTCACTGACGGAATCAGGGTCCAACTACAACATCCATAACACAATGCGGCCTACAAACATGGCTGCCACAAACTCCCAACTCACACACTCATTGTCATGTTCACACTCTCCTGATTACTGATCATGCACCACCACTGTATGAAAGGACTCTCAATACACTCACCTAACGTGAAGTATATGCTCTGTGTTTTTGTACCAGTTGTTACCGAGCAATTCACTATGTCATAGGCTACATGTTTTTTTTTTTATCCTCTTCTGGTTTTCTTGATTTTGCTCTTGTCTATCCCAGTTTATGCTGTTTTTATGCTGACCATTATCTGTTATTTGACCTTGTTTTTGTCTCATGATTTGGATACTTCTGCAAGCTTTCTCAATAAAGCAGCTGTTCACCTACATTTTAGTTCAATTTGGCTTTATACACAATTTGCGCACAACTTTACTAAAGGATTGATAAATGAAGCCCCTAAGCTACACTGGAGTGGTTCAAAATAAAAAAATTGAATGTGTTCGAATGACTCAGTCAAAGCCCAGACCTCAATCCATTTGACAATCCATGGCACGTCTTGAAAATTGCATTTCACCAACAATCTCCATCCAATCAGCAATTTTGTCAAGAAGCATGGGCAAAAATATCAGGATCCAGATTTGCAAAGCTGACAGAGACATATCGCAGAAGATGTGCAGCTGATTGACTTGATGTCTGATCCTTTGTGTCACAATAAAAATATTCTGAACCTTCAAATGTTAAAAATATTCTGTAAATCAAATGGTAAAATGTCTAAATTAAGTCCATTTCCATTCCAGGTTGTCATATTGAAAAATGAGGAAAAGTTCAAAGGTGTGAATACTTATGCAAGGATTGTAGGTACACCATCTTTTACCAATGGATTTTTCCTATTTTTTTTTTTTTTGCTTTGAAATCATTTTCATGCAGACATATTTCATCTTGTTGCTGTTTGGTTTAAACTCTCTTCTCAAGAATTTTCAGAAACGGTTATGGTGAAACTGAATAGGAATTTTACTTCTGGAACCATGGCCACTTAAAAAGTGGGCAGACACTTCTGAGCACTGTAAGAGCCATCGATCAACCAGATGTCTTGCTATTCAGTCAGCAATATCTGGTAGTACAATTATTATTCCATACATTTTCCATACTCCTACCTCTAGTGCAGATAAATAATTCTCATAAATAATTTACCTTTTCCCTTAATTTCAAATGACCAGATAGGAATAAGCCAACATGTGTTGCAAAAAGTCATCAAAGCTGAGTTAAAAAAATATTATTAAAGAGGAATAAGCCAACCAATGTTTTTAGATCTACAACTATTAGTATGCCTTAGTCTAAAAATGCAAATAATAATGTATTCACATGCTACTTCAGGCAAGAATACATATTCATGCAAACTTGCTCTGAGGTGCTTCTCATGAACTAAATGATGAAATGTAAATGTAATCAGGCACTTTGTAAATGTCCTGCTGAGAAAATAAGCAACAATTTCCCAAAAAAAAAAATGAACCACATACAAGTTTAATGTGTTGGTGCAGAATAAATAGAATAAACCAAAAAATACAGCTGCAATAAAATGGAATATTACATGTGACATCAACCTTGGTAGATATGGTTCTCATATATGTATGTATATATATACATACACACACACAGGTCCGGAAGTATCTGGACAATGACAGAGTTTTTGTGATTTTGCCTGAAAATGGAAGTACTTTGCTTAAAATGGCTATAATTCCTGAATGGTAAATGCCATATTTTTGTGGAACCTCTTAAAATAAAGATGAAAGTCTATACTTCACTCACATCTTGATTGTTTTATTTCAAATCCATTGTGGTAGTGTATAAAGACAAAATCACAGAAACTCTGTCACTGTCCAAATACTTCTGGACCTGACTATATAAATATATAATCACAATATAATATTCCTTATAAAAAAGAATGACGATAGAACCTATAAATTATTATTATCCTTTTAAAAGCTCAAAAGCTTTTCTTTTCTTGTCACCGATATTGCTTCCGATTTCTTAGCAAAAAGCAATGCCATGCCATACACAAACATTTTCATACATACAGACATACAGATGGTATGGTGGTCATTTTACCTCCCACGTGATAACTAATTCTGATCGGCTTCCACCTCCTCCACTCACATTAGCTGGAGTGACCTTGGGGACTAAACAGGAAATACAAAAGCACACTTAATTGAGCTAAGAGCCTGTCAGTTTTACTATGTCTAATAACTGCTGTATAACATATGTAACTGTAGTTTATTGAACATTGTATAAACTCCATGGTTGATATTAAACAACTGGATACCTCCTCAATTATATATGATACACAAAACAGCGGTGTGTAAAATGTTGTGCATTGTTTCCTGTAAGGTAGTAGAGTGTTTAACCAGTTTGAATTGCATCATTGTACAGCCTTGACAAGTGAGATACTCTCACTGGGGTTAGTTACTTTGATGGGCCCACTTGAAGAGATTCTGTGTTACAGTGGAGTGCTTGTACTGCTCTGATGGTTGATATAGCTGACCATCATGGTATTGTCTGAGTGAACCAGCATATGACGACGTCTCAGAACTGGTAAGAAGACTTTCTGGGTCAGTAAATTGACTGCCCTCAATTTCAGCTGATTGACTGATTGTGTCCAGAACTTACACCAGTAGGCCAAATGCTGCCCCCCTAACTCTTGTAGCACCTTTATTTAGAAAGCAAGTACTTGGACGCCTTTTGCTGAGACAAGGACCCATTTCCACTTGTGGNCACTTGTGGTCCAGCCATATGCTGATAACCCATTTCTAAAAAGGCTGCAGCTCCAGAAAGCCTAGGGGGACCACTGCTGTGGCTGCCATCATCAGTTCTAGCATAATTCTTTCGATTGACAGGTGACTAGCATGCTCAGTGAATCAAGCCCTATACCAATGAACTGTGTTTTCTGCTTCTGTATTAGAGACCCCTTTCTGAGTTCACAGTGAGACTGAGAAGTGTAATGTGTGCAAAGAAGGTGGTGATATCCCAAATCCTTGGTGAGAGCACATAGGAGCTAGTCATCTAAATATGGCAGTATTCTGATGCCACTAACCATAAGCAAAGACAAAGCCACTTGTATGCATCTAGAAAAACCCCTGGCACTAGCAAGAGTCCAAAGTGTTGGATTTGGAATAAGAATGCATGCCATCGGAGGGCAAGCCTTAATAAAGCATCAGAGTTTTGGGGCAATGGAGGACATGAAGACAAATGGCACACAGACCCATAGACATGAACAGGTCTTGAACAAGGAAGATGAATAGAACCCATTGTTTTAAACTGTGGGCTCTACCTTTGTGACTCAGCCACTATCCAAGAGAAAACAAAATTCCCGTGATAGAGCAAGAATTTTACAATGGTTTGATACAAAGAAGGACTTAAGCCCACATAAGTTTGGCGGCCAGTTGCAGAACTGCATTATTTCCCTTGACAGTCATCAGATATAATCACTGTCCAATGTCCAATGTTTACGGCTTTAAAATGCACTGTTGCCAGCCCGTTTAGGGGTGTGCTCTGTGAGACTCTTTATTGGAGGCAGAGGTTCTGTCTAGAGTCTGACATGTGGGGTGGATAAGGGGACTTAGACACAAGGGCTCTCCCTGTGTAAGGACTGTGTAAGGCAGGGAGGACCTTTGTAGCTACAGGAACAGTGAACTGGTTAGCAGTAAACTAAAGATGCCACTCAAATAATCCATTTGCCTGTGCAGCCTTTGTTATTTCAAGAGTGGTGTCCTCCTATCCAGGGCCTCTTTAATGGCAGGCCCAGACTATGATCCCATTATGCAACCAGCTCCTATACTGGACATTGGATGTACTGCTGCACTGCTAGTTGTATAATATTGTAAGGTGTCATCAGTATGTCTGCATCCGGCACTTGGCTGTAGGTGAGCTGAGCTTTTAATAGATGCAGCTATCAATAAAATATTTGTTCTGTGACATAGTGAATTATGTCACATATCGCATTGTGTAAAAGAGTGCCTTCAGTGTTGTAGGGTGCATAGCAGCATCCAGCCAACCTCAGAGTATTGCTTTTCTTTAGAGTGGCTACCATGGATAGTTTAAAGCCTTTCTGAAATGCTTCTTCAGATACTACTGAGGGCTGAGTTGAACATAATTGTTCAACTTCTAGTTCACTGTTAGCTTTATATGATGGACCTTGGTGATATAAAGAGGGCCCTTTCACAAAGCACGTATTGTATAGTCTCAGTCCACAACATTGCTCTTACATATTACATATTAAGTGGATATAATCAACCTACAATATTTTGCCATGTCTTTTCTCTCTTCTTTGCATTACAGTAGGCAAAAAGTGAAAAAAACAACAGGTGCATAGAACCACTGTAAGTGGGATGATTTAAAAAAGCTAGTATGCATGTTTAAATCACTTACGTGTATCCTTGGTCCTTACTTGCTTGGAGGGTTTGCTGGGCTCACCTGTACCCAGTGCATTGATTGCCACTACTCGAAACTCATACTCCACCCAAGGGCTGAGCTCGATTACTGTAGCTGTCAGACGGCGACCCCCCACTTCTTCTGGCACTGGAAATACAATATACATATGCAATGAGAGAAGAAAAAGTCTTGAGTGATACTCCATGAAATTAAAATTTTTATTATACACACCAAAATAAAAAAAATGCAAACATTGTTTGCTTGAGATTAGTGAACAATGAATATACATGATATGTATGGAGTAGCGAGTGGTACATTCATAAATCTCTGGATCAGTGACTAGTAACAAATCTGCATGTCAAAATTAAGACCAATAATAAGAATTATTAATGTTGATTTTAAACGTGTAAACATCCAAACTATTGCTTGTTTTTCAACTTTGTTTCATTCATTCTTTCCTTTATTCCTTCTTTCATCCAGCCTTCACTGCGTCAATAATTCATTCATTCATTCATCTTCAGTAACTGCTTTATCCTGTTCAGAGTCGTTGTCCCCCTAGTCTTTGCAGACTGCCATTATTTTATATGTTACTGCTAACTGAATGTTCACATAAATTATAGGTAACAAAACCTATAATAATCTGAACCAATAAGACTGGAAATCAACTGAAATTTAAAAATCTGCTGCCTTTGATAGTGCAGTCTCAGTAGATGAAGCCGCCCACAGAGAACAACCGGTCAACAGTTGACACTTTAGCAATGACAACGTTTTTGACAAAAGAATCACAGGCAGGTTTAACCCTAAATGGCTTCCCACAGTATATAGGACACTATACAATGGCACTGTTTAGCCATTACATCAGACGCTAATATAGTGCGCAGCCAAACAATGATATATGGTCTGAATCATTAAAAAAAAAGCTTTACCCTCACTTTTAAAAGTAAGAAGCATAAAGAGAACTAAAGGAAGTCCTGATTATCTATACCATTTGGACAATTTAATTATTTGCTGACACTACCTCTTTATTTATTTACTAATAAATCCTCAACTGTGAGCATTAGAATTACCACAATGGTTAAAGCCTAAGCATACTGATGATAAACTCTGGCCATGATGTACAACATCGAGCTTAAACACCATATACATCAAGATCATGTACCATTTGGCATGGAGCAAATAACAAACAGCATTCTTACTTGATTGTAGGGGACTCAGAGGAGGGAAGAAAGTGTGCTGATTTGATCAGATGCAGTCTGATTAAGGGCCTTACCTGTGGTGACAGCTTGCCATCCCAGTGAGAAGGGGGTTCTAGCCTGGATAGTGTAGGCGCTAATTGGACTGTGATTATCAGGACCAGCCTTCCAAGAGAGAGTGGCTGTGGAATCTGTGAGCTCTTCCACTTGGATGCTGGTAGGGGGGCCAGGGGGACCTGAAGAAAAATGATGCAAATACACTCTCATGCCCACGCTTCAATGCTGTGTTGTGGCTTTACTGTCAACAACAAACTAAACAACAGAAGTCTAACTAGCAAAACCTCCCTAAATGTTTAGGTAGTTTTTGGATTTAATTACAGAAACTAGTTATAGCTTCCTTTTCTCATTAGCCTGAGTATGTTTTGCACTGTTGTTTCATGTGCAAGCAGTGTGTAAAATATTCATAGTGCACGTGGTAGGGTGTTTATTTATTTCAGCAACAATGCGATTGGTTCTATGAGTTATTGTGATCCAGCTAATAGAAAAAAAATTGATAATAAAAGAAATAAAAAAATCATAAGAAGTTAATAAAAACAAACCAAAGGCTATTTCCTGAAAAAATACCACTAAATATGAACTAAAAGACTTTATATTTATCAAATTATTAAATGATTATATTTACTATAGTCACCTTAATACAGCAATGAAAATTTGAGGAGGGTTACAGCCCTAATCTTCAGTATCTAATCTTCATGTCTACATACATGTTGATTTACTAGTCCTAAATAAGGAGTGGAACTAAACTCTCTGCAGGAGCAGAATTGGTCCCCCGTGGTACAATTATACAGCATAGGTTTGAATGGCACCTCTGACAATCAGGTCCGTGGCAATGGAGCTGCTGTCCACCTTGGTCTGCACGGCACATGTGTACTTCCCTGCATGTTTCATCTGAATATTCCGAATCATGATGTCTCCGGAAGAATGCTGAGGATAGGCAATAAAATCAATTATGGAACATTGATTGCTTTTCTTTCTTTATGCATTCAATCCCAGAGAAACACAAAATCTATTCCTGTTAACACCAAGTAACACTGCTTTGGCACAAACTTAAACATCTTGTCTTGTGCACACAGCAAGAAATAAAGAATTGAAATTACATTTGTGTAGCAAGTAAAGGCAACTGGACTGTTACGATCTTGAAGATGTTTGAAATCTCATCCGGGGACTTTATTAGAATTGATTTATTAGAACTGCCTGAATTAATATTTTTCCAAATTATATATTTAAAAAAATCTATTTGCATTGGCTTACTGCTCTTATTATATGTTTGAAACAACCGGGTTTACTGAAGTCTGCATGAAAATTGTTTTTCTTGAATCTAATTTTGAACCTGATCTCTGGGGTGCTGTGTCAGTCAAGAACAAGAATTTGAGACTATCATGTGCACAGACTCACCAAAAGAGGGCAGATGAAGATGAAAAACAGATGATTTAAAAAAAAAAAATCTTCAACTGTCCGGTTTGGATAAGTCTGTGCCCACTGTAGCCTCTTGTTTTTTAGATTCTTGTTTCTGACTTACAGAAGCGGAACCTAATGTGGTCTTCTGCTGTTGTAGCCCATCCACCTCAAGATGCTTTTCTGCTCACCACGGTTGTAAAGAGTGATTGTTTGAGTTCCTATATTCTTCCTGGCAGCTCAAACCAATCTGACCATTTTCCTCTGATCCTCTGACCCTGTGCTCACAGGATGTTTTTTGTTTTTTTGCAGCATTAGAGACTGCTGTGTGTGAAATTCCCAGATCAGCACTTTCTCAAACACTCAAAACACCAACTATAATGCCACAGTTAAAATCACAGAGATTCTCCATTCTGATGATTGATGTGAACTTTAACTGAACCTCTTGACCTGCNAGGTGTTCCTAATAAAATGGATGGTGAGTATAAAGTGGTGTCAGTTCCCCAATGCTTCTTTATATGGCTATTATAGTTGTCATCTCATTGGCAACCATGCCATAATCTGCTTAGGCCTTCACAATGATGAGAACCAGAATGATGAATCATACAAGGCAAAGCTGGTCACACAAAGAAAAATGGATTCATAAAAATTTAATGAAATATGAATAAAAGCATGTGGCTTAATCACACTCTTTATTAACACATTTGAGCTTGTCAGTGCCTGGGCATAATGATCCTCATAATAGCTTCCTTTAATCTGGCTATTTCGCTATTGTTTTGTTAAAATAATTCTCAAAACTTATGTTACACAAAGTGAATAATGTGCTTCTTCAATTAATTTTGCTTAAAATGTTCAATAAACGTAAGTACACTACATTACAGCACTGAAATGAATCACCCTATTAAAGGTCACTGTATCATGGCAGATTTGATAAGGGAGNCCATTGTTGTTAACATTCACCATGTAGAAAACATTTCCAGGGATATCCAAAGCTCCAGAAAAAGAGGTCAGGATGGTCTGGATGCTCTTGGTGAAAACCCATGTTAACAAATATACATGTTAACATGAGTGCTCCTCTAGCCCATACCCCTTCCAGTTAACCAGGTAGTACATAAACCTTCCCCATACATAAAACTAGACTTAGTCTAGCATGGTCTTAACCAAGCTGCCCTCAATATCCAATGATCTGGAGAGAATGCCTCAGCTCTTAGACTTTATTGATAGAAGTTTAGATGGTAATCTCTGCCAGGGTGCAACTGTGAGTTCTGAATGGCTGTGTGCTGTAATGGTTCTGTCATGACAGGTCATACACTTTAGTGTTGTACAAGCCAGGTCTGTAGCATGTATCCTCAATAACTGCTTTGTCCTGGTCAGGGTATCAGGGTACAAGGCAGGAACATATGCCAGCCTATCACAGGACACCATGCCTACAGATGTTCACATACTCACTCACATCTTGGGGCAATTCACAGTATTCAAGTTCATCTACATGTTATGAGAGGTGGGAGATCAACCTGGTTGAACTTCTCACAGAACAATCGGAAAGATTTATTTTAGCCAGAGGTGTATAAATAGGCGCAAATGTAATGACCTTCATGTGAATCTAATTAGTAGCATTGATACTCTGATAAACCCTAGTACTCTGAGGCCTGAGTCTGCTGGTTCAAGTGAGGTACAGGAGTGTGCTGATATGCCTGTCAGATACAATATCCCATGGATTGAACTGTGAGCCCTTATGGTTTAAGGCAGCAATGCTACCAGGGAGTTTAAGTACTAAGATTTCTCTTAAGGAACATATGAGAATATTCTGCTTATTCCACTATCACCACTCTATAGCTGCTAGAAGCTCTCAATTTCCAATATCATAATTCTTCTCTGTGGTACTTTTGTGAATAAAAAGGCCAGTAGATGAAGCTTGGCTGCCAGCAGTAGTAAAGCACTTTCTTAGTGCATGTAAAGCCCTTAATGCGACATCATCCCATTTTAGAACTTTCATTTTTTTCCCCTTTCATTTTATGACCTCCTATTCCTCTCAATGCTAATGATATTTTACCAGCACAGGGTTGAAACATCTATATCCACTGCAGCGGAAGAAACCTCGATTTGCAATTTCCACAAAGAAGCAGCTATCTGCAGTGCAAAAAAGTGGATTGACTGTAGGTATTTGTATTCAAGAGCTTCTTTAAAACTTTACTGTGCAGTGTGAGGTACTGTGGAAGAAATGGGACAGAGGTACTTTGGACACTTTGGATTTACTTAATACTTTGCCAAAGTATTGATAAGGACATAGCAAGCAGGGCTATAAAGTACAAGCAAAGGTAAATTTGTACAGTGCCTTGCATAAGTATTCACCCCCTTGCACATCCTGGTTTGAGCAATTTTCCAGGAGACGTCCATCTTGGTGAGACAATTTTAAAAAATCAGTTTCACCTTCAAAGAGATGTTGTGTAAATATACTTCCACAGTGAGATAAGCAATTCTCACAGAGGAACCAATTTGCACACCTCCAAAATTGGCTTGCAAAAAAGATGTACAGTATGAATCTACAGTGCTGTGTGTCAAGCTGATTTTCTGAGCAGTTAAGACCAAGACAATACCTAAGCAACGTGGATCAGGTGGAGGTTTTGTTGGCTGAACAAGTGTGACGTTACTATTATTAAGTATTACAAAAATAGATGTGATCCAGAAAACAAATGACATGAAAGACAAATTTACGACAAATGGCACTCATGATCCTTACCTTTACAGAAAAAACACATGTGGTTGTCTACCTTTTACATGTGCAATGATGTTTTTTTTTAACATCATTGCATATGTTCACACTTTCATGTTATGTGCCAGTATGCTGCCACACACCTATGTAAATTCTGCTTATTGACTACCTTGTGGTAAATGATCTTTGATGTGAGGTCATTCCATTGCCCTCCACAGCTTATGTGGGCTTAAAGTTTTAGCAACAATTACTGTGTCCAAACTGCAGGTAAGAAAGTATGGAACGGCATTTGTCCATGCAAGAACTCTTCTACTTAAGAGGAATATTATGAGTCCTTAGGAGAGAAACCACCTGATCAGATAGCTAAGATGTGAAATGCCTGGAAATCCATATTATTTGGGCAGTGCTATAAAGAGCTTTTTTGATAATACTTCCACCTGGCAAAATTTACTCAGCTTCTCAGTAGCAGCACAAATTACATATAGCTGTTATGCATGGTCTTCTAGGCCTCTACGCTGGATAAAGTCCACTGCTTGAAGCTTGAGTAGTCATCTATAACATGGTATAATTGACATGTTCGTGCAATCCATCTGCATTCATTTTACATGGAGGTAAACAAAGATCCAAAGTAATACACAACCCAAATGCAGCCTTTCTGTGTTCCTTGAAAAATACCATGGAGCAGTCAAATGGTCACAGCAGGCAATCAGATAAGCACAAGGAAACAAACACTCAGACTCACAGAACAATCGGAAAGATTTATTTTAGCCAGAGGTGTATAAATTGGCTCAGATATAATGACCTTCATGTGAATCTAATTAGTAACATTGATACTCTGATTAACCCTAGTACTCTGACGACTGAGTCTGCTGGTTGAAGTCAGGTACAGGGGTGTGCTGATATGCCTGTCATGCATGAATAAAAACACTTAAGTCCTCAGCTGCGTAGTACATTTATAACTTCATTATTTTCCAATCAAGGTTTGGGTGAAGCGTCTGTCGCTTACCTTTTAACTCCAACCTTGGAGAATAAGCATATGATAATTCATTTACTAACCTCTCTGTAATGGCCACTATTTAATATCACAGATGTGTATAAAGCATCAGATACACTATACAGCCACATGTTTGTGGATACCTGACCATCACACCCATATGTGCTTTTTGTCCCTTTCCTGTTATAATAAAATCCACTAGTTTTTGGAATGTGGCTGTAGGGATTTGCCCATTCAGCAGCAAGTGCATTAGTGAGGTCAGGCACAAAGTGTTCAGTGGGGTTGAGGTCAGGACTCCATGCAGGTCACTCAAGTTCATCCACCCCCACCTTGGCACACCATTTTTTCATGTCATGCTGGAGCACGTTTGCTTAGTTCTAGTGAAGGGAAATTACAAAGCTACAGCATAAAGAGACATCCTGTACAATTGTGTGCTTCCAACTTTGTAGCAACAGTTTGGGGAAGACCCACATATGGGTCTCATGGTCAGCTGCCCACATAGTTTTGGCCACATAGTGTACATATGATTCTCACTAAAGAGACGTTACAAGTACAATAGCTTGAGTATACTTTATGTGTTGAATCTTTTGTAGCTCTAGACGCAAAGAATAAAGTATATAGTATATTATGCAAATGGATCTGCACCAACTTGTCAAGTATATCAGGTTACAGATGACTACTCACGCTTCAAACAGTGGTCTTTTAGAAGACTTTTAGAAGCCTATCCACAACAGTATGCATTATAGCATATAATCTCAGTCTCGAAGTAATATGTATTGTTAAAAATAGCTACATTATTGCTATTCTTCCAACTTGAATAAGGAAATGAATGAGAAATTCAGTGTTCATAAATTTTAGAGGTCAGTTCTGTGTCAAACAGCATACTGCCTCTTGTAACATTAATGAAAGACAAATACGAATCAGCAAATGATATAGAGTGTATCAATACTTACGCTACCAACTTTCTCAAAGTATCCTCCATGACTGCCAAAATGGATGAGCTGCTCGTTGAAGAACCACGTAAACTTGAGCTCCAGTGAGGGGTCATGGGTCACCTGACAGGGCAAAACAATGCTCTCACCCACCGTAACATCCAATGTTGAGGGAGGCGTAGTGATCACCGTGGCCTCTGTAACATTCAAGCAGAGTTCAGAATTCTGTTTAGTGGTCAATATAGTCTTAGAGTTGCAAATTTTTAAGAATGCACAAGTTACTAAGAGGTACGTTGTAAAGCTTTGGTGGAGTTCTTTTCCTTTTTTTTTCTGTTGAAAGTTAAGAAATAATAGTTCTATTAATTTTATGCGAGTTCAGGTAGAAGGTGTAAAAAGCAAGAAAATAAAAGACAAATGAGAACTGTACTTCTGAGCTACTCTCCACAACCACAATATATAAAAGGGCCAATTACTCATCGTCGAGCATAACAAAGCCAGTGCTAATGAGCCTATTGAAAAGTAATTAGTGAGAGACAATGGACAGAAGCAGCATGTGTCAGAGTCATAGCTTCCCAGAAAACTACCACTTCAGAAAATATAAAAGCCACCATGTCCAGCATGGCTAGTTTTCCAAAGAAAGAGACCGTGTATGTAAATGAAGATTTAATAAATAAATTAATTAATTAATTAAAGCTTTTATTCTGTAGCAAAAACTGTTTCTGCCTCATGATGGTGCTGTGTGCATGTTTGAGCAGAATTTCACCTGGCAAAAAATTATGCATAGCAGACAATGCCCCCCAGACGAGCCTAAATTCGCACAGCCAGAATCAGGCTTTCAATCTAGGGTTGAGGATTCGTCTTCTATTATAGGTCCCTGACATAATGAAACAATCTCGCTCATCTCTTTTTTTCTGATATGAGACATTATCAGGAACAGGCTATCAGGGTTTTGTGACCAACACAAGGAGGAGGCATCACTTCTTTTATTTTGAGGACAAGAGCTCACTCCATCTGTCTGTCACAACAACATAATAGGTGACATTGCGGTGCAGCCCATTGTTCTAATGTCACTCCTTAAAGATGGATGTATAGCCATTACCCAGAAAAAGGAGAATGCACATCAAACAGGATAAAGAAGACTGTGACTGAAGTCTACCAGTAGGTGATCCCTCTTTTCCTGTCCCGGTGGACTTTAATCTCTACTTTATAATCTATACTCTGATGAAGATGCTTCTTACTAGTCTATAACTCTTAGAGGACTTGGCTCCCCTTCAGCCTTTAGCACATTTCTACTCCAGGGACAACACAGTCTGTGTGGATGGATGACTTCTCTCTCAAACACACACACACACACACACACACACACACACACACACACACACACACACACACACACACCACATGGAGAGATAAGTAAGAGAGATTCCCACTGAGGATGGAGAAGGAGGCAAACAGCAAACCTTCAAATATGAGATAAACTTCTTCATGCCAGTCTGAGCTGCCAAGCTGACTATTAAGGGACACATGTTCTTATTACCCAATTCCACCATCATTTGTGACAGGCTGTATGTTTAAACCTAAAGCTGATCCTTATGCTAGATCTTTCCATTATAATTTGACTGATAGCCATCAGTGTAATACTGTTAGAGTGTCATTACACTGGGAGGAATCAGAGGGAAGATGCAACCTTTAGCTCGGATGAGAGGGACAGACAAGGATCTCTTTGTCAGATCCCACTGCTTTATCGGGGGCCAAAAGCTCACCATGAGTGTCAGCAGAAAAAAAAACCCCACCGTAATCATGTACAACAGAATGGTTGACAAGAGCATGTTTACAAGGCATAAACCGATGCTCCATGGACTCCACAAGACCTCAGGAGGTGTGCTGTGGTATCTGGCACCAAGACATTAGCAGAAGATCCTTTATGTCCTGTAAGTTGTGAGGTGGGCATGGATCAGACTTGTTTGTCCGGCACATCCCACAGATGCTCGATCGGATTGAGATCTGGGGAATTTGGAGGCCAAGTCAACACACTGAATTCTATGTCATGTCCCGGACCATTTTTACTGTGCAGCAGGGCACATTATACTACTGAAAGACACCACTGCCATTAGGGAATACCACTGCCATGAAGGGGTGTACTTGGTCTGCAACGATATTTAGGTAGCTGGTACATGTCAGAGTAACATCCACATGAATGCCAGGACCCAAGGTTTCCCAGCAGAACATTACCCAGAGCATCACACTGCCTCCACTGGCTTGCTTTCTTCCCATAGTGCATCCTGGTGCCATCTCTTCCCCAGGTAAGCAACACACATGCACCTGGCCATCCACATGATGTAAAAGAAAACGTGATCCATCAGACCAGGCCACCTTCTTCCATCGCTCCATGGTCCATTTCTGATGCTCATGTGCCCATTGAAGGTTCTTTGGCACCCATGACCCTGTCGCCGGGTTTGCTGGTTGTCCTTTCTTGGACCACTTTTGGTAGGTACTAACCACTGCACCNCACCCCACAACACCAGCCCTTGACAGGTGCCAATGTAACAAGATAATCAATGTTATTCACTTCACCTGTCACTTCACCTGGTTTTAATGTTATGGCTGATTGGTGTAAATATGCATATTAAAATAAGCTCTATGACTGAAATCCAGTTGATTTAAGTGTTAAGAGTCTAAAACTTGACTAGACCTGATTACATTCGTGGGAATTACCAATAATTAAAACGATACATGTTGACTTCCCCTAAAGCAATGTCTTGTTTACTTACTATTTGGGAAACAGCATATAGAATAATAAATTTTACTATAAGATAATATTCAATAAATTAGTCTTACTGATAGATTGTTGAGTGCTAAAAGACTATTAAGTAAATAACAACACAATATCTTGAAATAATGAGATAACTTCAAATAACATATAGATCTTGAAATAGTAATTCATATAATAACTCAGAATATTGATAAAACTTGAAATAACAAGTTATTAAGATGAAATAATGAAGACATTAATTTACAATAATGACATACGATTATACGTCAGATATTATGTTGGAATGATGACACGATATCTTTAAATAATGAGTTATTCAGTTGAAATAAATAAAGTAAATACAAGGTTTAAATTAAAGCACTGTTAGAAAAGAATATACATACAGTCTTCTCTCACTTCGTTCATCTGGGTCAACCACTGCTACAAGTAGCTGATAATTCAAAAGCACCGGTCTGAGTGCTCAAGACATCGCACAGCTTGAGCTCTGATCACACGATCAAATGTAGAAAAAGGATAAAAGTCAACTAACCCTACGTATCCCCTATCAAGCAGCAATCTGCTTTGTCATTGCTTGATTTTAGCTGAGTTATTACTATGATAACAAGTGAGTCTCAAAGGGGTAAGTATAGAACATGCCAAGCATCACCAGACAATGAGGACAAAAGTATATATAAATCACCTCAGGTTATGGCTAAATGGAAGACATTTATAGAATTTCATAAAAGCAAAAATATCATTTATGCTGGATTGAAAGGCAGTTGGCTGAATTACAATGTGCACTTTGTGCTTGCTTGGACAAAATATACTACTGGAGAGAGGCAATGCCGGAAAATGACGTTTCTATAAATTAAGAAAGAATCTTTTTTTAAATGAATTTTCCTTACACTATCACATTATAGCGGCTAAAAGGGCCCTTCAGTAGCTTACAAATGACACTACAGGCCACAGAAATTGAGCATTTTGGCCGGCTTTGAAGCTCTAGGTCTCGTTATGTTTGGGTCAGTCGTTTTCCCCAGGTCAGGCACTTTGTTTATTCAGCCAAAATTTTTGGGAGAATAATGGGGAAATGTCACAAATACCAGCACTAAGGGACAAACATTAATATTTGTTAATCCCACATTATGTGCATCCTGACCAAAGCTTTACATTACCATACCAAGTTTATATTTCCATAATCCCAAAATGCTTTTCCCTCTGACTTTTCAGTATAACCCAATAAGACATTGTCAGGTTCTCTCTTATCTCCAGTGGCATATCTCTTGTTCCCACCTGTATTGCAGGTATAGTTGAGAAGCTAACGGCTCTGAAACGTAGTCCTAGTGCTTGTATTTGAATTCTCTCTTTTTAAATATTATTTCTGAAGCTGATCCACAAAGCACCCATAATCCATTGCTGACCTGACTAGTGCCCTATATATGACGGGGGCACCCTAATTCAACCCTGCCAAGCACCTCAAAAAGTTTATTGCATTTTTTTTAACATTGATTTATCATTTTATTAAATGATACACCTAACGTTCTGACTGAAGCTTCCTCTAATGTTTCTTCATACAACTTTAATGAATGTTGAGTCTCTTGTTCTGCTTTGTTTTAGTTACTAAGAGACAGACTGCCCAATTATTTGACCATTTTCCTTTTTGCCTGCACAGGTTTTACTAGATATGTCATGTTATTCCTCCTTTCCCATAGTCAGCATATAAAGATTGATCAAACTCTGGATCTACTTGGGTGAAGATGCCACTGATCATGATGTTAAACATGATTGATCTACAAACAACACCTTGTTTTCTAACACCATTCTAAAATCCAATTAAATATTTCCCCACCAATTCCCATAGAATCTAGCTTAATTATAAGGCTTTTTCTAAATTAAAAAAAATGCAGTTACATCTTTGTTTACTTGAGCCTTTCTAATGTCTAGTAAGCATTATGGTACTATGTCTCCTACACAAACCAGGAAAGGATTGCTATGGAGACAGGAGACCTCTACTTTCAAGAAAATGGTTGAATCTCTGTATAGCCGTTCTTTCCATTAATTTACATGTTTGAGGCTAGGGCAATAGGTCTGTAAATACTAGTCATTAAGGTACGGGTATCTTTACCAGGGTTCTCAATCTGAGCTATTACTTCTTGTTTCCATGCATAAGGTTGTTCTTTTCATACTTTATTGAATAAGCATAGTAAATGTTGGACATGAAATTGTCAATTGCTTAATCATATGATAGCAGATACCCTTGTTAGAGCTCATTTTAATTTCTTTAATGTAAAAGCTACATGTAATGAAATGTTCAGAACTGAAGAATGTATGTCCACAATGATTCCTAATGATTTCAGTTTTGATTTTCTCCCTCTTACTCGTCCTATACTGTAAATATCCTATCTTCTAGTGTCAAATTGCTATTACTATGTGCTCTAGCAACTACCTCAACTAACTTTTTACCTTTTGTCTTCATCGTTAATAGCTATAATTTTCCCATTATTTTGTACATGGCCAGTATAACTGCCATCTTTCTAATTGACACCCCATACTCCACTAACTCCCAATATTAGAGCACAATTGTCTCCAATATGTTTTTGCTGCATGAATGAGTCTGCTTGAGCTCATTTGCAGTTTATAAAACCACCAAAGTGATAAGTGCTGTTTGTCTATCTTTAATTGCTTTACTACATTCCTCTGTTCACCAGTGTACTGCTTTCTTTCTTTTAATCACATTTCGACTACTTATTACTTCTTCAGCTGTTGTGCAGAGTATTTACTTTTTTCTGTACCTTCTTCTGTCATAAGTTTCTCTATTCTCTTCTCATACAATACATTATAGAGCTCCCAATTTGCTTCTTTTATTCCCCTTCTAGCAGGTCTACCTCTCTCCTAAACAATATCTATACCTATTTTATTTTGTACAGGGAAATGAATAGTACCCACTGATACCAAAACCCATATTGAATAACGTCCCATACAAGAATCCCAGCCAAATTGTCTGAAGTCAAAGTTCAATCTATTGCCAACAAGAAGCATCAAACACACTTCCCCATCATTTAAATACACTAACCCATTCCAATCGAACATGTCTTCTACATCAGTACCATTATAACGTAACCTCTCCATTGTCATGATTGCCCCAAACATGGCGCAGGACTACGACTCCCATCAGCCACCGCACACCACTTGATCATGACACTCATGTCACATGACTGTTTGCACCTGATTCATGTTTATGTTTAATGAGTACTAGAATACAAGTCCTGTCTTGTGTAGCACCCTGTGTGTAGATTTTTTTCGTTGCGGTTTGTCACTGTCTCCTACTCATGTTATGTTATGGCTGTTACGTTGCCTCGCTCTTCCTCGTTATTGTTTCATGGTCTTTGTGTTTAGTGTGTTTTACTGCAAATGAACTACACCAGCACTTGCATCTGCCTCCGTGACCGAACCCTGACACCTGCAGAGTGCCACAATATTCTGTGTCTAGCTTATGCACAGATTTTTTAAGACATTCTCTAAATTATATTTCACATGGATTATAATCATTTACCACCATCATTTACCACCATTTATTGTTTGCCCTTCTGCACATATTCCCACAATTATAGATTTATAATGATTATTAGTGTCAGAGACCTTGTATCCCAACTCTTGTTTAATGAATACAGCCACCCACCCCATTACACATCTTTCTGTCTCTCCTTGCTGCTTCGTAATTTGTATTTTTTAAAAATCTAATTGTGGTTTAAGCCATGTCTCCTGAAAGCAAGTGAACTTGTGTTTTTTGCCCTTGATAATCTATAAACTTCTTTAATTCCTGTCCATTGCTGTCAAATATCTTGCATTCCATTGTAGGATTAATAATACCATTATGATGTCCCACATGCGGTTAGTGTGCTGTGTGACCAATTTCTTAGAATTTCGTTAATTTTTATCAAACATTTACATTCTCGATTCCCAAGTATCTCTCTGCTGCTTTTGTTATTAGTTTAATTCTTTCTGTCCTACTATTTGTTTGTGCTGAAAAGTTCACATCTTGGTGATACAGTGGCGCAGTGGGTAGCATAGTGGGTAGAACTGCTGATTGCTGAACTCCCAGGTGACACAGTATTGAACCTGAGTTTGAGTTGGTGTCTGTGTGGATTTTTGCATGTTCTCTCTGATTTTATGAGGGGTTTCCTCTGAGTTGTTTGGTTTCCTCCCACCTCCCAAAAACGTGCGAGTAGATGAACTCTAAAATTACCCCTAGGTGTGAATGAGTTTGTGAATGTGTGTGTATGGTGCTCTGCAATCAACTGGCTTCGCATCCAAGATGTATTCCTGCCTCACCCCCAGTGTTCTTGGGATAGGCTCCAGATACCTGACCAGAATAAAGGCATTGCTAAATATGAATGAATGAATGAACGAATGAGTGAGTACTTGGTCAACGGTGGTATGTATTCTGTAAATGGGTAATTTAGAAAATTTACTCCATCTTGGAGCTTCTCTTCAGAAAATCAGTAACACTGAAATGCTACCTATTTTCTCCTTTGCCCTTACGCATTTGAACCTTTTCAACTTTCTTGACTTTAGCCCCCATAATGCCATCCACAACTGGTTAAACTGACATGTTTAATGGGATTCCAGTAATAACTCCCAAAACCCATTTTCTATCTGTTAGTACAGTGAATGAAACCTCCTGCCATAACACTGTTTTAGGTTTTGATGCTATCTCTTTTTGTTTCTTATCCTTACATCAGCAACCATTTACCATCTGACACTAACAATCTAACCAATTGCTTTCTTCAGCTTCTTTGTTAGATTTAATGGCTTTATTCCCCTCGGGATTTCAGGAATAAATTTTAATATTACTGTAAGCTCTTCTTTTTGTCCTATAGCAATCTGTCTGTCATTGTCTCCAGCTTTTTTCTTTGACATTGATCTTATCTTAACTTGACCATTTTTCAACAATCCCAACTCAAGGTCACCTCCTGAATCGTCATCATTTCCTTCTATTGTTGCTCCAGTCCAGTTCAGTCACCAACCTCTCTCCCACAATCATGGACCTCACAAAGACTGTGAGCATGTACTTGAGTTTAACAGCATCCTTGATTGGCTAAGGACCAGCTGTAGGTAGCATACCGACAAGAAACAACATTTGGTGCATACTGCTGAAGGCAGGACTATCTGTGCAGCATGCTGGGACATGGAGCTTGTTATAATCACCAGAATTTAACTCACTCTTATAAATTTCCCCAATCTCACATATAAATATTGACTTTTACAAATAATGACTTTAGTTTCCCATTCAACACCACAGTTACACCAGAGTAAAAGTGACAAAAGGACCTATCTCAGCTAATAGGTTTTTGGAGGATCTATGGAGATAACTGAACTGAATTAAAGCAGAACAAGACATAAAACATGATGTTTCTCTCAATTCTTGACTTTCTCCTGTGAAAATGCAACAATCAAAAAACCTAATCCAATTCAATTGCCCAACAATTGCTGTTCAGGAGAAAAACCTGAACATTAACTTGAGTAAATGTCATTTGATTGTGGTGTTTGAAGAGGCTATTACTAGATGGAGTACTTTACCATTAAGTTGTTTGGGACTGAATGTGGTCAATTGACAGAGAGATTTGAGAGACTCAAGGTGGAGAAGTCACAAAGATTTCGACAGCCTTTTACGTGAAAGGGCAGAATTCCAGTCATGTGATTTGCTCCCCTGTTAATCTCTGTCTGGAAAAAAATCTATTTCTAATTAAGACTAATGCAACTGGGTAATATCCTCTCAGCATTGGGATAATTGGGACATCACTTGAGCTGATAAGTTGCATCATTTGCTGTCACTATTGTGGTGTGTGTACATCTGTGTGCGTACGTGTGTGGTGAGTTTACACACACTTAGCGAGGAAGAATCTGATGTGACAGGTATTTTCAGCCCTTGTACAGCAACAGTCAATTTAAATATATGCTGTCATATCCCATAAGGGCCACCAATTGCTTTGATATACACACACGCCATGGCTGCACATCCTAAATGAAATTGCATATGTAAATTAGCCCATCGGGTTGCCTCTGGATTATTAATACTGACAGAGAGGAACTAGATAATATGAGGAAGTGTTTGTACATCAGCCAAGGATGCAGTAACACTCAAATAGGATGATGAAAAAGCAAATGGCCGGGGCTAGGCTGTCCCATGTTATTGTCTAGCGAGTCTAGATCTAAAGATTATTGTGTTAATTCCGACAAAGAAACACATCCATCTTTGCATGTAGATTGATTACCAGCTACACGTTATCTTTTCCAAATGCATTACAATTTCTCTGCATGAGAGTCAACTAGGGATGAGGTTTAGGTACATGCTGATGGAGTAATGGCAAAAGAAGGAAAAGTGAGATGAATGAGGCAGTAAACAGTGTCTTTCATGGAGTACAGAAGTGGGTGAATAATTAAATATTTTTTTATATCATGTACCTTCAAGAATAAACATTCAGTCTATATTTGAGAGACCTAATGTAGAAGCAATTTCATCGTTTAATTTTAATTCTTAAACTATAATATAATATAATATAATAAAATATAATATAATATAGTTACTCTGAGATAAACAAACCTTCCTGTCTCACTCCTGTTGTCCTCATTCCGGACTTTTCCATGCACTGTCTAGTCTAGTCAATTCCAGTTATCTTTTTTGTGTTACAAACACAGTCACATGCTCGTTTGTTTGGTTGTTCTGCACACGTTAAACGCATTAAGCAAGTTGTATTTTCTGGTTGCTGTAGGGCTGTCTGTATGTACCCTGTTCCCTGGTTGTACTGCTAGTGGTTATTCCTGGTGTATTCCTCCTTGCTCTAGACATTTTTGATCTAGGCGGCCTGTGTTTGGGTATGATATATCTATGATGATCATATCAGCACGTGATCTGCGTGCGTGTACTGACTGTGATTACTGGAAACGATATTCAGTGTTCACATGCTAGAGTCTAGTTGCAACAAGACAGTGAATATTGTTGAATATGGGGAATAAAGTATTTAAGGGTGTGCTGTTATAGAAAAAAAAAAAAAAACAGGGTCATGCGAATTTGATTATGTTTTATTCCTCTTATACCACAGAAATTTGCCATCAATTTCTTTTTTTTAACCAAGTAATGACACTTCATTTTAATCTTAATTGTTTATAGTTACATTTAATGTTGTGGAACGCCATGAAACTGGATGGATGGACGGATGGATGTGCTTTGTGGATCCCAAGAAGAAACGTAAAGAAAACCCTAACATAAATTATGAACGAACATATGGATGTTCATAGTGTACAATGATTAAAATAACCCCCTTTAATCTGTACATTGAATAAAGCTAATTATTTTAGCTTTGAGTAATTGAACCCTGAAGTGCATTAAACTTTAGGTTCTGTGTTAATAACGAAGCTGTTTTTAAGTTATATATAAAATGTCCAAGCCTAACATCCAAGAATGAATAACTATGACCAGTTATTCAGTTTATATAAGACATCTTCAAGAAGTGCATTATCAGGTCACTCATCATTTACTGACAGTAAAAATGAGCATTTTATTCATTTTGATCATCTTATCTTTTCTCTCTTTAATTAACATCTATCTTAGAGAGGGGGAAAGGTCCAAAAGAGCCAATTAAAGTCACTAGGAATGTAAAAACACTGAAACAAATTGAACCTCTGAGTAAACAGCTACACACTATCATTTGTTTTTGCATTCTGATGTGGCTGAAGATATTTTGAAATGTACTTGGGAAATGTAATGCAGTGCCTTTAATTGAGTGAACTTCTTTATTCTTAGTCTGTTTATTGAGTGAATCTATTTTCCTGAATCAGCGCTCACCAATTACCTTTCATTGAGACTAAGAGAGATGACACATTGCTGCCAAAATTACATCACTTACACTGACATGCATGCCAAGGTAATCATTCCACTTTGTGTTTTATTCAATATCGTTCACACACTCCATTTTCCCTCTTGTCATACCCGAAATGAATAACTCCATGACTACATGTTTAGTGTTAGTACAAAGCAAGAAGAATCGATTTTTGCAAAGCTTAAATAGAACTTGCTCTGACATGAATAACATGCGTAATTGTGAAAAATATTTGACTCATGAAATAGAGTTTCGATATGAAGTACTCTTCTGTAACCGAAGTTTTAAGTACAGTGAGGGCATGAAGGATGAGAAATAAAGGAAGGCATTTGTGACTGATGTCATAAGGCTAAAGATTATGGGATATAATTATATGGCATTAAGGTTCTTTCAGCCAGTGCAATGGTTACTTCCTGAAAATCCTTCTCCCCTCCTCCGATTCACAACAGACGGTGCCAAGCACTTTCATTCATATTTAATGCTGCATAATAAATCTCTGAAGCAGAGACAAGACAGGAATCAGATCCGGGGTCCCCGAGGCTCCCGCGCGCTGCGGTTGTGACTGTATACTCCATTCTCATCTCGTTAGGAATTAAAACCGCTGCCTTATTTGCTAAAATTTGCTAGGCATGCTGTGTTTGTAGTTTCCAAACAACCTCCTTCTAATGAAGCAGAATATTTGCGGTTTCACATAATGAGATCATAGTGTGGAAGTATTCTATTTAGTAATTCCTATTTAACAGAAAAGAGAAGCAGAAGACAGGGCTGGTAGCAAGCAACACAGCTTCAAAAAATAATGAGAAAGAGCATAGATATCTTAGAAGTAGTATCTGTAATCATTTGTATGCATCAAACCTTTCACCATCAGGGTCCCTGAGCTGCTTGCTACGCCGAACTGGTTGCGTGCCACACACGTGTACAGGCCGGCGTCTGATTTCATGGCATTGGATATTCGCAGACTTCCGCTCTCCAGAACAGTCATTCTGAAAAACAGATATCATCCATAATAATTGTAAACACACAACCACAAAACGAAGAGTTCTGTTTAATATTTCATGTCATCTCTCTTTGGTAATGGAAGTGAAAAAGAAAGCAATTAAAATGATAGCTCATAACTTCACAGTAGAGGGCAGTACTGTATAAATATAGTACTTGGCTCATTATAAGATGTTAGTCATCACGAGTTGCCAACACTTACCTCTGTGTAAGGAACATACATGTCTTGCAGTTTAAATGAAATATATGTACTCACAGTTGTGTTAAAGAAATGAAGTATATTTTATTTACATACTCGAGTTAATCAGATTAAAAACAAAGGGGTGTGTGTTGTGTTCAAATAGTCAACGCAAGGCAAATTTATTTATATAGCGCATTTCACACGCGCAAGGAAATCCAAGACGCTTGAAAAAATACTCAGCAAATATACAAAGGAAAAATGAAAAACAATGAAAATCAATTGAAATCTAAATAATGTGAAATAGAATACAAAGTAATATAACAATATTTAATACATCACAAAAAATGCAATACTGTCCCTGAGAGCTAAAATCACAAGCTTAACTGTCAGATTGTTGGAACAGGAACGTTTTCAGTCAAATAATACATCATAGTAAGATATTGTACTAGAGATGTGATGAAATAAATGTTCATGGTGATGGACTTTAATTTGGACGTTAATGTGTATAAACAGGTGACTTTGACTGGGAAATCTGGAAGTGTAAATTTGTGTAATATGCACAGTAGGCTTGCAACTAAATACAAATACATCATTCGGACTGAAGAGCTAATGCATCCTAAATGAACACGTTTTTTTTTTTTAGAAAGATTGCCAGATTCATTCACAGTGATGATTTGCAGTATACACCGTATCTGCCAGAACATAGCAATGCTCGCAGAACTTAAAAATATCGCAAGGTCATTAACATGATACTGATAAACCTGATGAACTACTCGGTTTTAGCCTAACTGCCTTACTGAGCCCCAAAATAAAACCATAATACTTCAGCCATATTTCTGCACAAATATGAAATATGCTTTCATATATTGAGCCAGTGCTCCATATAGCTCACACAGACTACGTGCTTTTGTGCAGGACAGCATATAGCATCTCTGCTGGGCTCTCTATAAAAATAATAATTGAATTCATTTTTAAAAATATTGTAATCCTTGTACATTCATTGAGCATGTTTTTCTTCCTTCTCTAACCCATGATGTACTCAGAAAATCATACAATCATTATAATGAAATGCTGCTCTAAGGATACTGTAAGTGTGTCCGAGTTTTACAGTAGATTCTGATAGCGTGTGGACTGTAACGAGCCCAAAAACTAATGTATATCTAATCAAATTTTATTAGATGGCTATTGTTGTCAGCTGTAACCTGAATAACATGTTCTTTATTAGGGAAAGTCATGGCTGTTTTGAAACAGTCAGCTTGCTTCCTCAGTCATGTTCTAATAATCTGTGAATAGAAATGACGTCTTTTCCAGCAGTCTTGTTTTTCAGTCTTTTCCAGCATGTCTAGTAGAAGGGTTAACATAAAAGCCTTGTCCGGTACAGACCATGCCTGCTTCCGGTGTAAATACGGATACAAAAACAGATTATTCTGAGCACTAATTTTGCCATTGCATTACAAAGCATTACCTTACATTACATTGCATTGCCTACTGCGCAGTCATTATGCTACCTTTTAGTGTTTATCAGTATCATCTCTAACTCTGACAGGCTGCTGTAAAAATATTACCAATACTCTGTAAGGTTAGAGCTTGTGTCTTGTGTGTAATAAACTCTGAACCTGGGTCCTTATAACAAAATTCAATAACACTGTAGCACAGTGAAAGATAAGAGATATAGCTGTCTCGATGTATAGAGTGTTCCTGCAATCCAATGAGACTTTGCTAGAATACTTACCATTTGTCACACACAGACACACAACTACAAAATGGGTTTAAGACCTGTCTCTCAGTGAACAGTGGACAGTATTTAAAAACGTCAATATTGTTTTAATTTTAACGAGCCCAGGTAATGTGAGAAATGGTGCAGAATGATACAGGGTTCAACAGCTCTAACAGCAATAACCTGGCTTTAATACCTACAGAAGAAGTACAACTGTCAATCAAAACTATTTATTCAATCCGTATTCATGTTCTGGTGATCATTTTAATATGATCTACTTTAAATGTTTGAAAAATAAAGCATCACACAGTTTTCATTAATTCATTTTCATTGTCCTAAGGTCCATGACATAACCGGAGATCAGTTAGTCTATTAATCAGTTTGTCTATTTTCCACAAAGTTTTATGTTTATCTGTATTTAAATAGTTTAGATCCCAATACTTAGAATCAGCTAGAGTCATGTATGAACGGGAGCTGATAGCAAAATTAGTCTGAATCAGTACAGTTTGTGATTTAAGGGCATCAGTATAATTCCACATGTGGTTAAAATTGGATCCTGCACAAAGACAAAAAAAAAAAAAAAAAAAGGCTGTACTTTGAATTTGTAAACAAGATGTAACTCTTTCTCAAAAGGCTTGACTCAAAAACATGAAATAAATTATTCATATTCAGTAACCACTTTATCCTGGCTAGGGGCACGGCGGATCCCGAGCCTATCCTGGGAGCACTGGATGGGACACCGATCTATCTCACCGCACCATGCACACACACATTCACACACTCATTAACACCTAGGGGCTATTTACCATAGCTAATATGCCTACCTGAATGTTTTGGACAGTGGGAGGAAACTGGAGAACCCAGATGAAACCCACACACAAAAGGAGAACACAGGAAACTCCACACAGACAGTAACCTGAGCTCAGGATTGAACGCGGTACCCTGGAGCGGTGAGGCAGCAGTGCCTCTCACTGTACCACCCTACTCAAAAACATCATTTATATGCACTTAACATATTATGAAACAACTGTACTGTACAAAGTGTTCATGAGTATTATCTTGGATGAGTATTCTTAAGATTCTGACCTATATGTACTAGCATGAGGATATGTGAGGACATCTGCCAAATGCTGTAAATGTAAACATAAATGTAATTATTCAGGATGCTGAAGCTCTTTTCCCTCGTATATAGTGTCACCTCTGGAGACAAACAAAAAAAAAAAAAAGGAAGCACCAGCATTGTCTTATCTAGATCATGCAATGACCTGGTTTTCGTTCCGCTCTCCTTCTTTCACAGCTGCTACAGTAAAGCTTTAAAATGTGTGTTTGTTTTCTCTTTTGTTCATACAGCCACTGTCGTTCCGAAAAATAGCCAAATTGAACCTTTATGCTCCGTTAGCTACTTTGCAATGTATGTATTAGTGACCCAGTTGCAATTACGCAGCAATTACACAATTCATTAAAATAAAACCTAACTAGATTATTTTATCAGCAATATAAACAATATTTAAATTACGCGTCACATGCTTACAGATACTCCTAACAGTATGTATATGTACGTAAGTGGAAATACAACAAAAAGTAAAGAGGTGTAGCAAATGTGATACTAAATACACCTGTTTTTATATTTACAGAGACCAGTCATTTAATTAGTTTTCGCCTTATACACCAGCACTGTTGAAAACCCAGGCCTGATTGGTCCAAAGGTGCTGATTTATTTTCTATACCAGTACAGTAACGCAGGCTGAAATTCCAAATCACAGGTTTATAGTAACGTGTGCATCCGAATACGCTTTCATTTCTGTAGTAACAGAACATTCACAGGGACTTGTACGGCAGATGCTCTACATAATCTAATTCTAAGAATACATGGGAAAGTGTTTTCTAAAAAAGACATATACTGGTTGATAGATTGAAAGTTTCTGCAAGGGGTCTGCAAGTCTCAAGGGGTCAACGCTTTGTAACAGTCGGTAGGTTTTCCACCGTGGGAAAGTCATCAGTGCTGTCCTTTATTTTCGGCTTATTAACTTCAAGAGCAAGAAAAAAGAGAGAGTAGTAATGGAATGACTGTTTATAACTAACGTAACATAAATGTTAAAATGAATTTGTTCAATGTTAAATGTAACTATAAACATTTCAAGGTATGACATACACATATGTCATAAATTATAAATTGTAATTGATGACAAATGGGCTATAATAGGAATGAAACACGTTGGGACATGCTGTTATTTAAGCAGTATCACACTTACAATTGGGCAGTTGTACTGAATATCGGCATGGCTGTGACTATCTATGGAATCACATTGCATGACTGCGTGTGTCATAGTGCTTTTAGTATCAATATTAATATTAATGTCAAGTAAGTGACATTTCACGCACAATATGGCCAAACGTTCTGATTAATCTGATTAATGCAAACAGATCCTGAAGATTTCATGATTTCAGATTTCATCCATTTTATAGCACGTTGGCTAGCTATGGCTAGCTAGCTCACATTGATTTGTACATTCCCGTTAAAGGTGCTTCCAGTAACATTGGCCTCCCTTCTTCCTTCTTTCAGCTCATGAGCTTTGATATTTCAAGCCAAAAGTTATAATCCTGAAGAGTATCTTCAGCCATGTCTACTGTAACTGTTTTGAACTAGGAAGTGGAATTTTACGTAGCGATCGCAGACAAGCGGAGTGATATACGCAGTATAACGTCCTAGTGCAGTTATAGGAAATACAGGCACTCTTGGAACACCGCCCAACCAATTAAATTAGTGGACCGGAACTAACTGCTGTATAATGGAAAATAATCAACTTTTTTTTTCTATAACAGCATGCCCTATCATGTTTTACTCCTTACTTGATTACATAAAATAGACTGAACATAATATGTGTAATATATATGTATATGTACATGTATAAAATTTACTTCACAGAATGTTTCATGATGGAATGATCAATTATTAAAAAGCAAAGTGTGTAAGTATTCTGCTCAAACATAGACATCTGAGGAAAGACATGCGAGGGAGTCAGATTTTTCCATTCATCAGTATGAGGCCCGGCGAGCTCTACTGTCTCACAGAGGCACACACACATATCCTTGGCCAGGTCTATATTGAATTGGTGAATTATTAATGCATCTTCTTCCACACTAACACAATGACCCCAAGTACCACTCTTCCTACCATGTCTGCCATGTCTGGATTATGCTGGCTAACGGGCACATGTATAACATATATTAGTAGAGCCCTAAACATTGACTAAACATCGTGTTAAGAGTGACAAAAAAAAAAAATTACCCCAAAAAGTGATGTTCTCTTCTTTTTTGGTGGCTCAAAAAATTAGTGAGTGTCAGAAGAAACTCCCCTGCTGTGAGGCGAAAATTACAGAAGCCAAAGGAGGCCATTCCTGTAATTGCCCCTTCAGTTTTTTTTTTTGACTAAATTTTTAAAGGCTGAATTTTATCCCATGCAGAAAAATTCCCATTTACTTGCATTGATCCAAAACAATTTATAAGTGAGAAGGCTCCTGGTAGGAACTCTGTTATGGCCCCCAATATGAAATGAGTAAATGGTAATTTGTATCTGATGGCTAGCTTCCTAAAATTAGATTGTGAGTGAAATAACAAAACTATCGTCAGCCCCACATCTCTGGAAAGGGGGTTTCCCTGAGGGGTTGTATCGTTTACAAACTTTGGAAAGCGCTCATGTCTGCCTGTAATATCTATTCCACTTAATATTACCTATAAAAGCATATCCAATTCAAAACTGACATACATTAATATGATTCCAGACTAAAAGAGCGATTCGGAGTGTGTGTGTGTGTGTGTATGCTAATTTGATTACACTGTCTGATATCTATGATGAGATCATTAGTAAACATGACAGCGGATGTCATCATTAGCAGAACTTGCATGCTACATTCATTATGCACCTGCTAGTCATCTTAAGATTGGGGTCTTTGCTGCTAAAAGTCTTCATTAGTGGGGCAAAAAACACACCGTGATGGAAATCAGGTTTAAAATCCGATCATGAAGGTAACTCAGGCATGATCAAGAGGGCAATATGTAGTGTACCTCAATTTTACAAAAATAATTAAGATTGTGCTCTGGTGTGTTAAATTTGTTGCCTCCACGCTGTAGCTGACTGCACATGGTCTCAGAATACCTCTTGCTATAAGCACCTGATCTTCTTGTGAATACGCATGGAAGTACACTAAATCCATTTATGATGGGCAAGGGTGTAAAGAGTGTAAAGAGTGTAAAGAGTGCATGTTGTACAAATGCATATGGTATTTAAGACTGTACACTCTCTTTTATATAAATATTCCATTTTTTGTGTGTGTGCCATAAGCAGGGTTGAATTAAACACATGTAGTGAGGAAGTCATGCCTAAATTGCTCACATCGTTATTTGGAGCTCGGACGTAACTACAAACTTACACACTACTCGGACAGTTGTGAGATAGTTACATGTGTTAAGGGGGAACTTTGTTTCATGCAATATGAGTTCAAGTGAGGACTACTAGTTTAGCTTCACTGTCTGATTCATTGTAACCACATTGTAAGATTGTAAACACATATTTGGTAATGTAAAAAGGTGTGTTATGGCATCAGAAGGCAACGTTAACGTCGCCTCATCTTTTTTCAATCTTAAACTGTCTAGTCTTGGTCAGTCTGTGACCACTGTAGCCTCAGACTTCTGTTCTTGGCTGAAAGGACTGGAACCCAGACCGGAACCTGTGGTCTTCTGCTGTAGTAGCCACAGTATCTTCTGTTTTACGAATTCTGAGATGCTTTTCTGCTCACCATAGTTGTAAAGAGTGGTTATTGCTTTGAGTTGCTGTACATTTCCTGTCCGCTCAACCTCTCTCCTCAGCAAGGCATTTCTGACTGCAGGACTGTCATTCACTGGATGTCTTTTGTTTTTCGCACCATTCTGTGTAAATTCTAGAGACAGATGTGCGTGAAAATCCCAGGAGATCAGCAGGTGTATAGGTGTTACTATTAAAGTGGCTGGTAACTGTACACACAGTATGACTATGAATTAATCAATCATCCCTGTAGTGGTCACATTTTTTTTTTGTTTGCACATGGAGGGTGATCAGAGGTGACAACACTTCATCTTGAGAGACAAAACTTATGTTGAGAGCCAAATTTGATATGGCAGGTTAATTATTACAATACAGTTAAGAACTCCATCTTAGCCTACTTAAATGGAAAAATGCAATCTGCTTGGTTTTCAGGCTTAAAGAACATCCTTTTCTTTGAAGATGGTGGTCTAGACACAACTGAAACCCCTGGCCCAAGATCTCATACGCATGAACTGCACGTGGGTAGTTAATAATCTGAATAGATCATCCAGAAATTCTGGATATTGAGAAATTTTCCCACATAAATATTGACCAAACTTCTGGAGGACTGAATACAGTCCAAAATGATTAAAGATGACAAATGAGATGAAGTTAAAGCAACTATGAATGATCCAGAATAACAAAACAAGTATGGTTTTAATATGGATTTAAAAAAAAGAGTTTAAGGGTGGTTTGTGAAAAGCATCTTTCAGAAGATGAGTTGAAATAACAGCATTTTTCATAACTGAGTATCTATATTGATGTGGCTTATGTAAAGGTCTTCATGATAAATTTGATGATCCATAGACAGATTACAATAAAATTATGAAAGTGAAATATTTGACATGTCAAATATGTGTTCTTTCAGGTGTTTACATACTACAGAGCCATGGCTGGCCTGCAGTATTGTGTGGTAGATAAGGACTGTAAATCAGTACTCTGATTAAATGTACACTTTACTCACATTAAAATACATGTATAAGTTATATTGACAATTTGCCAATGATTGTTTTCATGCATGAAATCAGCAACACATTCATTGTATTTTTGTTATTTTATTTGTATGATATCCTGCACTGGGATTTCGCTGCACAGTCCACTACCACCTCAGTGAATCACTGTCTACATTCATTCATGAAGCATTCCATCAGACTTAGAAACTTGGTTAATCCTGCCCTTCCTCTTACTCTTCACAATTCAATTGTAATAGTTCTTCTTACAGTAGCCTCCAAAAGTACTGGAACAGCAAGGTCAATTCTTTTGTGTTTGATATACACCCAAGACATTTATGTTTGAGATCAAACGATGAACATGAGACGGTAGATCAGGATTTCAGCTTTCATTTCCTGATAGGTATATCTGCCTTTTTTTTTGAACCCATCTATTTATGAAAGCAAAATAAGATTAAAGTGTACCCTGTTAGATCATGTGAAATCAGCCACATTATTGAAGGTAGATTTATTACTGAATATCTGTATTTTTATATATATTTCAGAGTTTAGAAGAAGAACCTTTCTATTCAAGCTTTAAGGTCTTTCATGTTTTTTTTTTTTTGCTTTGAGTAGCTATGCTGCTGAATCGAGCACAAATGATAAATATAATTACAAGTGAAAGACCATTATTATGTTTGCAAATTACCAATGGGGATTTGAGGAATCTCTATTGATGCTGTAGTGTTAAATAAGAATACAATAATACTCTGAGTTGGCTGAAATAAGGAACTAGTACTACTAATGTTTCTACCATCTTTGCTCACACCGTAAAGACACATGTTTGTACCTATACTATATTCCTATACTAAGTCTTTTAATAGTTGTTTTTCTTAAACAGTGGAACACTTTTCTAGTTAAACTTTCTTGTGGACTCTGTCACAGGTTACACTGTAGCTTAGGTCTAGAGGTTATCTATGACTGCTTTAGCTGCAAGTGATGTGAGCACACACTTCCGACATAGGCAGGTCTTGGTGCCAAAGTTCATACTTATCTGAAATTCAAAATAGATCAGACAGCTATCAGATACAAGTTAGCCCAAGGGGACTCCAAGTACCTTGCTAACATTGATCATGAAATCATGATAAGATCAAGGCTAAGATTAAATTTGTAAACTGGGGCTAGGACATTCTGAGTATCACTAAAATTGACACAAATGTCTTCCTTAAAAGCCACTTTCCTTCTCTATTTTTGACAAGATTTTATGAGATAAGAATTCAGAAAATTCAGTGGCAATTCAGTGGGCTGTCCACAAAGTCTATAACTTGGTGCAAGTGTGAATATATATATATATATATATATATATATATATATATATATATATATATATATATATATATACATACACCCTCTTGTGTCTCTGTTGCTGAAGTGTTGAATAAACTGATCTAGACTGTTACTCTTGTCTCATTCCTAGTCTAGGTTCTTGTCTTTGTGTTCTGCCTCATTTTAAATTTTGACTTAAAATAATCTACACATTGAGCCACACCAACTTTCTAAGGAGTTTCTAAGTACATTGCAGTTTTTCTGTAATGCCAAACCACATAATAAATTCTAGCAACACCTCTGCCTCATTCACATGCATCTGGGTTATTCTTATAAATGTGTCTAGGTGGAGTACATTAATTAAAAAAAAACAAAACAAAACAAGAAAACACTAGTAACGTGGTTTAAACCATATTTCCAGTAAACTGCGAAAAGTTAAGCTTCTAAAGATCTTATGTAAACCCTGTTGTAAGATAAGGCAGTTCTAAGGTATATACAGTATATGCCTTATATATATATAAGGCATATATATATAAGGCAGTGCTCTTAATGCCGTGGCCTGCGTTCGATTTCTGGCCAGGGTAAAACTGGGGAGGGTTGTGTCAGGAAGGGCATCTGGCATAAAAACTGTACCAAATCCAATATATAGACCACTGATCCGCTATGGTGACCCCTAACTGGAAAAGCCGGAAGAAGAAGAACAACAACATTTAATATTCAAGATTCTGCACTATTTCTATGTCCCTATTTAAATTTAAGCAAATTTTGTCATACCAACCATGTTAACTGCTTTGTACAAAAGGTCATATTTTCCACATGCCTAGTCTCATCTTTTTGATCTAAATTTGATCTAAAATAGACCATGCCAGCTCAAGTGCACACTGTCATTAAAACAAGAAGGGGACATACCAAATACGAAGAAACTCTGAAATTCATGTAAATATTTCAAATATTCTACTTTTCACTTTTGTTGCCCAGGTGTGCCCTGTTAGATTGACTGTTTAAACACTTAATAGCTTTGAATGTTTACTCTTGGATTGAGCTGGGGGTTTCGCCTGTGAAGGCTGCATTTGTTGTTAAAAAGGATAAACCAACATGAAGACAAGAGAGCTATCTATGGGAGAAAAGCAACCAATTTCATATCTGAGGAAAGAGGGAAAATTGATCAGAGCCATCGCACAAGCATTGAACAGGTTGGCCATGGAAAACAACAGGTGATGACAGAAACATTGTGAGAGATATGAAGAAAAACCCAACAAACAACAGTCAGTGACATCACCAACAACCTCCACAGGACAAGGGTGAAGGTATCACTGTTCAAAGACTTTGAGAGCAGAAATATACAGGCCATACCACAAAATGCAAATCACTCATCAACAGTAAGAATCAGAAGGCCAGATTGGAATTCGCAAATAAACACAGAGTGGAGCCACAACAGTTGTGGAACCAAGATTAACCTCTAACAAGTGATGGAAAGGGCAAAGTGTGGAGAAAGAAAGGATCTGCTTGTGAAACATACAAGCTCATCGGTCAAGCACGATGGAGGTAGTGTCATGGTTTGGGCTTGCATGGCTGCTTCTGGAAAAGGCTCACTAACTACTAATCTTTAGTGATGATGTAACCATGATGGTAGCAGCAGAATGAATTCAGAAGTCTACAGAAACAGTCTGTGTCCCAATTTACAGAGAAATGCATCCACAATCTAATTGGGAAGAACTTCATCATGCAGCAAAACAATGACCCAAAACACACTGCCAAAACAACACTGGACTTCATCAGGGGAGAATAGTGGAAGTTTTTAGACTGGCCAAGTTAATCAATTTGACTGAAGGGACCCCCCCCCCACCCCCCAACTCAGTCGGCTGCTGGCTTGATGTAGTCACTGGAAACAAGGGATATGCAACCAATCATTAAGTGTTATTTACTTAATTAACTAATACAGGGGCCTTCAATCTCATCCACAAAAGGCTGGTGTGGCTGCACGCTTTCATTACCACCAAACTGGAGGAACACTTGATAGTTGGTGGGAGAGTAAGGTGAGCTAAATAAGCAAATTGTATCAGGTGTGGCTCCTGTTTGGTTGTAATGAAAGCCCTTGGTGGATAAGATTGAAGACTCCTGCTTTAAGACTATCTCTCTTTATACTTTTGCTCACCCAGTATTGGTCTGCCACCAAAGGTGCCATATGGTTTAAGACTATCTGTTCTTATATTTTTGCTCACCAAATACTGGGTGGTATGCCACCAAAGCTACCATATTCTAAGTTGTTTAACAAAGACAGCTGTAAATATCAGGAAATTAAAGCTAAAATTCGGATCATCTCATATGCATCTTTTGATCTCAAACCCAAATGTCTTCACTGTATAGCAGAAACAAAAGAATTGGCCTTGTTCCAATACTTTTGAGAGGGACTAGTTAAATAAAGGTCAACTCATGAAAGTCTAAAAGTAATAATCATTCTTCTTCCAAACAGACGTGAAAGTGCTGCTAAGATGTACAGTGAGTGTCTCTCTCACAAGGCTTCCACCTGCAGGATAGTTTTCAGTAAATAATCCAAACAGGTATTGAAAATCACAGTTGGCTATGGTTTTGTGGGCCTGCTTTGCTTTTGCCTATAACTTCAAGGTTAACCGCCCTATTATAGCCACATGGGATTATTTAGCTTTTTATAACCAAAAAAAAAAAAAACCCCAATTACTTGGTTGTAAAAAGAAGGATGGGAAAAACCTGTTCCCCTCTTGACAGTTCTCCAATAGCCAGGTAATTGATATTGATTTTTTTAGTCTTTATCAGCCTGTCTCAGTGCCTCTAACACCCCAACATTCATTACATAACATATCTGACAAGCACATAATATGTCAGAGTCTGTTTTTCAATAGACTTAATTGGCTAAAAGAATCCATCCATGCTTATTTGGGTGACTGTGGTAGGATTTTAGGTATCTTCTTCTTCAAAGGCATCCACTGTAAATTAAATTCACCAGTATATATCAGACTTAACTACTTCAACAAATATTGTTTAGGAATTCAATGACAACACTATTTGACAAAGCACAAGCGATTAAGTGCCTCTGCCTTATTTCTAAAGTTATTTTTTTTCAGGTTTTCTGCCAGTTTAGGTTACATTTTCTCAGTCAGAGATTGTTCACCTTACATTAGGGATGTAATCAAATATGAATATATTAGTCGGAATGAACTGACAGTGTGCTCTAAACCAGAATTTCCGCTAGGAATTTTTGGTGCTGGTCAACGGCGCATTTTACTGGACAAATGAGTATAATTGCGGTCGTATGTTAATTACTCCTGCTGTGAAAAAATGACACCATCAAGTGCAATTTGTGTTTAATTAACTTTTTTTTTTTAATATAAAATAATCAACAGGCCTTATGAACACAACAAAAAAAACGAAAAACGAAAACTATTACGTTACAACACGGCTGCTAATAACATTTTACTTATCTTTGTTTTAAGTGAATTGAAATGCATTTAATGAAGCACCCAAATGTTACTTTGGAATGCATATTCTCAAATGTATGTCATTTCTGCTTCAGTGCAGCAAGATCATTAGACTCCAGGATCATACGTCTCTGTGACTGTAACGTGTTCCTCACTGTCTCAATTAGGCTGATCAGAATTGCTTTTAGCAAGAAACTTTTAAGAGTCGACTGTTTTGCCATTGTCTGCACTACCGTGCGATTGTACAGTGACTATTTGCCACAAGTGCTTGGTATCAGCTGCCTCGAGTTCTGCATGGAAGACGAAATTTGCTGTTTGGAGTTGGAGTAAAGTCGTATCTAACTTGTTAGAGAAAATTCTAATTTTGGACTTGAATAGAGCGAATATGACTGTGTGCCAGGAATTTTTAATTCTGTAACTGGATTTTCTGTGCATGTCAGCAGAAAGTGGTGTGTTAGGAAACAGTGATTCCTCAGCAGTGGCTATATGAATTAGAGGCTAGCAGTAGGTAACGATACAACCACCAGTGGCAGCGTGCTTAAACAGCTACATTTAAACAGTGGCTTTTTTCCTTCAGCATATTGTCTATTCTCATTTAAAGAGACATTATGGAATGATTGCATTACTGAATACAGGGAGATGTAGAAAAGAACTTTACTTCTTTACTTTATGTACTTTGAAATTTATATGTCCTTTTTATGTGAATATTTTGACAGGACATTTTGTCTGGCAGGATCTGAATTTGCTGGTGGTGCAGAGTTTTTAACCAGTCAAATACTGGGATTTACCAGTTAATGAAACCCTGTTCTGATACAAATACAGACACGAATAGGAGGTACACTATTCGCTTGCCAGAAAGGTTCACAGGGGATCTACTTGGGACTACAATTGTACATTGGGACTGGAAGTCTTTCTTGCTGGTACAGGCAAGAAGTCATTCATTAGTAACTTAGTAAACTTAGTAGTTTAAATTAGACTAGTAGTTTGTTTACATTTTGGAAAATAAAACCAATAAAAGATGTTGAAAATATTGCTTAAAGGTACAAACAAAAATAATAACTGCATGAGTGGGATTAAAAAACAGTCCCGTGAACATCTCTGGTATTTGAGACCAATTAGGAACTCTTGTGATGTAGCTGAGGTTGAGGAACTGTCAGAGCCAGAATATACACAGTCCATGTTGACTATGCAGGCATTTCTACCTCTGGGTATTTCCAGTGGCATAGGAGTATATTTAGTCATATTTAATTAAAAAAAAAAAAAAAAAAAAAAAAAAAGCAGGTCACCACCGCTTCAGGTTTAAATCCTAATACAAATACGGATGCTTGAGCACTAAACAGATACCGTTAGATAAAGTGCCATTGTGGTACACCCCTACTTCACATGCATCTAAAGGGCCTGAAGGTATTTTGCTAGAAGTAATGATTAGAAATTACTGATGATAATTGCCTGCACATTCACAGTACAGCTGAGAATCTGATGATTTGTTACAAGTAAGAGAAGTTTCACTAGATTGGATGCCCTGGAAAAAAAAAGGTTCTTACAGGTGTACAACCACTTGTTGGTGTACACTTGTGTGTGTATGTGTGTGTGTGTGTGTGTGTGTGTGTGTGTGTGTGTGTGTGCGTGTGTGTGTGTGTGTGTGGGCAAAACATCGCAGGACAAAATTAAAATGACATTTATGACATTTCATGCACTCTGTATCGACCCATGTCTCAAAGTATTATGGGTTTCCATGGTTATACAAAAATCATACTAAGTAGAGCAGTAATAAAAAGCTGAGGGCAATGAGCCAGACCTGTGAGTTCGAAATAGATATCTAGTACATATACACACACCAAACACCTATTGTGAAAG
>CM074946.1:5527650-5562278 GCA_037577455.1 Pangasius macronema
GTGTATCGCTTTAAATAAAATACTCCGCACTTGCATTCATCTCCATGCATAAAACCCTTCTGTCCTTCACTCATACTGTAACATCCGTCCTTTTCATAGGCCTACTCATTGTTCATTTAGTTTGGTTTCCTTGAATGCTGATTGCTGAAACAGAAATCACTCAACGGTACTATATGCTGTAAATTTATTAGAAATTTCGATAATTCACTAGTAATGCGGTTCTAAGGAACCGTACATATGATGCAGGAGCTAAAACGGCATCGCACAATTGACCAGTGTAATGCTCAAGTCCCCTGAGCTCTAGAGTGCATGGAGTCATAGCTTCTGACGAGCTCATTACACTGCACTGCTCATTATGCATTTGTGCATTGAAGAGAGCATGAAAAAAAAAAAAAGAACTCCTTCGTCTGGCACAAGCCACACGCCATCACCTCCTGGAGGGATTAGCGAACAAAACAATCAGCACCGATAACAGGGAGAGTCGTGAAAACGCCAACGTTGGCCTTAATACCGTTGTTGACTTTTTAACAAAGCTGATGGTTGGGTGACTGCAGACAGCTTACTTCTTTCATTAGGCTTAATGTTAATTCATTTCCCACAGCTATCAGCATATCACGCTTAACCTTTTTGTTCAGGTCTGGTTGAAAGTAGCTATTTTCAACAAAACACAGTCAATATAATTTTTCAAAGATGTGCACAGGTCCATTCCTATATTCCATTCATCCATTCATCTTCAATAAGTGCTTTATTCTGGTCAGGGTTGCGGTGCATCCGGAGCCTTTCCTGGGAATTCCAGTCCAGCGTAGGGAACCACACACACACACACACACACACACACACACACACACACACACACACACACACACACACACACATTCACACCTAGGGGCAATTTAGAGTAGCCAATTCGTCTATTCGTCTTCCTAATGTTTTAGGAGGAGGGAGGAAATCAGAGAATGTGGAGAACATACACAGACCCCACACAGATAGTCCAGAACGAACTGTTCTCCACCAAGGTGCCTTGAAATTTCTTAAAGAAATTGCATCAATGTTACAGAGATTATGTATGGGTCATTTTCTAATTGCACAAATAAGAGTTAACATGACCAGTGTTTGTCAATATGAAATAAAAAAAGGTCATTTCTTTCTCTCCATGTCATCTGTGCATGTACAGCAGTAATCAGCTGGATCCTTAAGTATTAGAAAATGGTCAGTGTGTCAATAGCATCTATTTATATTATTTATACCGGGATTAATGAAGATTAATTTAATGTATAGTGGGTATTTACAAATAAATATTATGTACTATGAAATAAAAAAAAAAAAAGAGCAGTCAGTGAGAAACTACAATAGCTAACTAGCGAACAGAGCAGGAGTGCTGACTACTCATGTGGGCCCTGGTCTTAAGACACTCTCAGCCATCTCAACCTCTTCTTTGAGCTCATGTCATCTAAGACTTGTCAAGAAGAAAAATAAATTGGCGCAAACACCTCTACCACTTAGCTCCCGTTCCTTACTGGCTCCCTCCTTTCTTTCCAGCAGCGGAAAAAAAGGAGGGGCTGCTGCTATGAAGATGGATTACCCTGCCATTGACACTGACTTCCCTTCATCCAGCTCCACTGAGTAGAGCTCAATGCAATTAAGGCAATTAATCTTACACAACGAGTTCACACACACACGTTGCTTTGATTAGTCTTGGCTTCCAGACAGGTGTGTACACTTCACCCGCTCTGAAATGCATTTTAAAAAAAAAAGAAAAAAAAAAAAACATAGCCAGCTACTTATCATCCTTCAGCATCAATAGCGGTGGCAGCATTTTTTATTTATTTATTTATTTTTTTTGGCTGTGGTGTAAGGGAAGTTCATAGGGTAAACAGGATCAATGTCTATGTACCAAAGCATAAAACAGAATATAAAAAATAATATAAACCCACTCGTACACATGCTGCTATGTAATTGCTTTGATAATGTGGAAAACGTGTAAAAAAAAAAAAAGAAACTAAAAGAGCTAAAAGGTTTATTTGTGGTGTTTGTTACTCTCTCTGTGTGTGTGTGTGTGTGTGTGTGTGTGTGTGTGTGTGTGTGTGTGTGGGTGGGGGGGGGGGGGGGGGGGGGGGGGGNCCCCCCCCCCCCCCCCCCCCCCCCCCCCCCCCCCCCCCCCCCCCCCCCCCCCCCCCCCCCCCCCCCCCCCCGGGTGTGTGCATGCAAAAGAAACTGTCAGCATTTTTCAGAAATATACTTGGATCTGCAAAAAGTTTCTTGGCTTGGTTCCAGGTATTGACAATGCAATCCAGCATTCTGACAAGGCTTAATCCACCACAATACAACCTGGGATACAAGCATTCTTTTATTTATTTATTTATTTTTTTTCAAATTACCTCCAAGTCAAAGACTAGACAGACAGGTAGGTGGTCTGAACTTAAACTGTCAAAGACATCAGAGACAGTACAATACAGATAATGAAATCTCATCATGTCTCTAAATACAGAGTAACTGCTATACATTGTAGCCAGGCCATAATATAATTTTTGATCACTAATTTCTTTATTTCTGATTCACAGAATCGTGTCACTTACCTCGGTGAGGAACGAGCGTGTCACTAAACTATATCAAATTGTTAAATGACAGGTTCTTGATTCAGTCAGACGCCACGTGCCATCGCGTAACCTGGCATAACCTGCACAGTGTCCATAAGGGAAGGTCTTATAGCGTAACATTGGCATTTCCCATTGGTAAATTTTACTAAAAACAACAGTCATAATATCCAAATGATTATATTAATAACAGAAGTGAGAAGAAAGACAATTAGATTTATTATTAATTACTGGTGACTGGGTTGAATGTTGATTTGAAATATAAAAACTAGTAACAGCCAATTTCGTAGCCGAATACTTGAATACGTAAATATGTTAAAAAAACAACAACAACAACAACAACAAACTCGAGTAACTGATTACTCAGTATTTAATAAACTGATGCATGTCCAACTTTCCTTTCCTTAACAGCATAGAATTGATAACAGACATGACAAGCTTTTCAAAGCCAACGCTCTATAGCAATAAGCATCATTTAGCCAAAATCACTTAAAATAGACTTAACGAAGAGTAGAATATGGTACCATAAACATTCAAATGTGTATATTTCTCGCCCTCAATTATGCAAATATTATGAAAATGAGAATAGTATTTGAACGGTGAAATTCATTCTTTTGCTGTCTGCATCAGACTGAACATTATCTACAGTATATTCATACGAAACAAGGCAGATGATTAAACAAACAAACAAACAAACAAACAAATTACTAAATAAAATGCCAACAAAATTGCGATGTCTTACGCTTTACCAGGTACACAAGCGACAGAGCCACACCCAGGATACACACTGCAACACAACATAAACTATAAGCCTGCTTTTTTTAATCTCACATCAAGACTCCCACATTTTGATTAGTACTGTATTTTACTAATTGATTTGGTGGTTGTGTAAGGAATACTCAATTAGTGTGCAACATGTGCCCACACTAGTCAAAAACGATGTGCGTGTGCCGAGTGCTTTGAAACACTCCGTTCCTCTTGGGTGCACACACAGAACAGCTGAAGGACGCCAGCAGCAAAACCTCCATGCAAACACCCAGCCACTTTGTTTGACAAGCACCAACACCAACTTTGGATATGTAAACGATGGGCAGCTGTGATCTGGCCTCTCTTTCTCTCTCTTACTCTTACACACACACACACACACACACACACACATAGCCCTGCTGATCTGAGACGCTCTACCTGCCACTGTAATTCACACAGGGAGGAGAGTGTGTTGATAAGGTCAGCGTGTTGGGGGTTGTGAGGCTGCATTAACACCCACACGGCTGTGAAAAATTAGCAAAGCCTGTGATGCTTGAAGAGAGAGAGAGAGAGAGAGAGAGAGAGAGAGAGAATGAAAGGAAGAAAATCTGAACCAAATTATTGGTTCACCTATTACACTGCAAAAAAAATAACATAGCAAATGACAATATCTTGAATACAGTCAAATCTATGGAGTATTTCTTACTGTCAAATTACAACAAACCAAATATAAGGTCATTAGACCATTTCTAGACATTTTTATGACATTTTAAAGCTTTAAATTTTCTTATTCCATTGGCAGATCATTGTGCATCTTTCTAGAAATAAGTCGAAAATGAGCTACATTTTCTGCCAATAAAACACGACTATTTCAAGCTTGAAATGAGGAAAACTGTCTAGAAATAAGTTAATAATCTTATTTTTTAATATAACCTTGGAGTACAATTGGAAATACAAGATAGATTTGACTATACTCAAGATATTTTCACTTGATGTCATTTTTTTTTTTTTGCAGTGCAGGTTTGGTGTCTGAGAGAAAGAAATAAAAAAAATATCCAGGACAGATGCAGCAAAAAGCTGGAACTGCATAGATGTCTGATAATGAAAAACCCACGAAAGGCCTGACTCTTGAGTAGATCACAGAGATGCTTGGAGTGCTAAGTGTGCACTTCTTGCTTGAGAATGTATCCACGTACCGACGTCGACCTCTGTTTACCACGTTAAGCCGTAGCCATGAAAACCACGGCACTTGTTTTTGTTATACTCTAAAATAAAATTGTGGAACTGGACCCCTCCTTTACTGTCCTTCCAAGCGTACAGTATGGTACTGGCTTTCCACTCTAGCTCTCATATAGTGCTGCTCTCAGAGCACTATAGGTTAGCATAAAGAATTAAAAACAAACAAAGGACATGGTCAGCCTTGATTTGTAATAGTTGGGTTGGAAACATTCACATGGAATTACTTATGGGTTGAAATTTTCAAGTTGGTGGAACCATCAGTGGTATCAGCACTGGTCTTGTACTGGTGGAAAAGGGATGAAAAGCATCTATGGTGAAATACCTGCTATTCTCTCGGAGTGCCTCGCTGCCTTTTTTCCAGGTGATCAGGCCTCGGGGAGACATCTTAGGCCTGCAGTCAATCACCACGTCACCCCCTTCCTTCACAAGAATGTGGCTCTTCAGCAGATTCGCTCCAAAATCTGGAGCCACAGCTAAAACATGACAGAGGGAGAGGCCACTTTTGATCAGTCTATGGTAAAAATGAAGGATTTAAAAAATATTTTTTTTAATGAAATTCATGAAATAATTTCCTAAACAGTAGTTCTAGACATACAGCATGTTCCTTTATTCATCCTTTCTCTGCTGTGTACTGTATGAAATGTGTATATGTGTGTGCGCATTGAAATGAGCTGGGGGAGTGGAGGTTGAGCTAAATATACACACCTTAATTACCACCCATTCATTTTCTACGGTAGGAAAAACAAAGGAAAAATGTCATGTACTTAAATTTTTTTCCTCCCCTTTTTCCCCTTGCTTGGCTGAGCTTTTATTATGATCATTTCCACCGTTCCTCCTGCCTTTTAAAAGCCCCATGATTTACTGTATCTGGGTGAGGAAGTGATGTCAATTACTTCCTGTCTCCTTTACTTTCTCTTTAACCCCACTGCCACATTAACATTTGAGTGGCACTGGCTTTTTCCAAACAGGATGAGCACAAAACAATAATCAGACGCGGTTGGGGGAACAGATACGGATGAGGGGAATGGTGAAAATGAGCGGGTATCGTCACATTTGTGCATCTGGGTAAATCAGCAATAACCATAATTATGGTTTCTAACAGACATAACACACACACACACACACACATGCACACACACACACACTTTTCTCATCCCATAGTGCAGGAACATAAGTACCATCTTGCAATCTAGCCATATGCTGCACTATGGATACACACCTGTAGAGTCTTCACACATAAATACAATACATATAACATATTTCTTAGCAACATTTCAATCAGACTTACGTCTTAAATCAATACTTACCAATCACTCTGAGCTCCGCATTGGAGTACACCTCCCCGTATTTGTTCCCAGCCACACACTGGTAGATTCCGGCATCGGACAACACCAAGCGACTAATAGACAGAGCACCATTAACCACCTGCACCCTTTCCTGTCAAGTAATAAAGAAATATTTCCGATAAGAGACTTTTAGCAAGATTGCTAATCTGCATAAAAGCACTGTGTTTCAGGGAGTGTGTTATATTTTTCACTGGATGTTGGGTCAGGGGGGGAGGGGGGTGGGGTTGGAAAGAGAAAAAAATCATAATAAATCTGAAAAATAAAGAGAAGGAAGAATGACAGGAGAGACACAGCTAAGTAGGTATGTTACACCTGTGCAATTAATCTGACATCTGCGTCCTGTCCTAAGATGTGACCTTATAGTTGATCTACCCACACATGCTGTGATGAATGACTGCCTCCAAAATAATTACATGTAAATGAATTACAGTTTTTAGCCCAAAGACATGAAACACACACACACACACACACACACACACACACACACACACACACACAAAATGACCACACTGGCTTCACATGATGATCAGATGATATATTTAGCTTTCAGTAGGAGTGACTGCATGCACCAGCAACTGTTAGAGTTTGATTCTTATAAAAGTTAAACTCATCCCAAAAACAAACACAAATTGTCAGATCTAGTTCCAGGTTACTGATGCTTTCTCTCTCTCTCTCTCTCTCTCTCTCTCTCTCTCTCTCTGCCCTTGACCTCATCTGTTATTTGCAGCCTCTAATGCCTTTAATGGCCATTTGCGAAGGGATGTTTTTGTGATGGCTAAGCCTGCTGTCAGGAGCATTAGAACAGGGGCATGTGGAATGGGTGAGCCTGTCCTCATAGTGCTTTCAAACAGGAAGGCCACACACACACACACACACACACACACACACACACACACACACACACACACACACACACACACACACACACAATAATAATAATAATAACAAGGTATTAAAAACATCAAAAACTTAATAAGCTAATCTGTTGTGTTTGGTTGTGTCAGAGCATTAATGAGTTTAATAAGCTAATCTGTTGTGTTTGGTTGTGTTTGGCGTATTGGTTAAGAAGGAGTCCATCAGCATGGGAAAACATATGGTGGTGTACATGAGTCTAGCAGAGCTTGGCACGTTCTATTAATTAAGTGTAACGGTCCCCTTAAATCAGCAGTTTCTGTGTGGGGGAGGACCTGAGGCGGACCATCTGCAGCAGCAGGTCACTTCAATGTACACGCCTGATCTCACTGTCTAATAATTCTGTCTCTATGAGAACACTCATTTCATAAGAACCCTCTGAGACAAAAAAGCACAAGTTTCTAACAGGTCACCTTAACAATGCTCCTTTCAGATACACATAGCAGAAAGAATAGAAGGGGTAAAGAATCTGTGTTAATTAAGCATCATGAATGCCAGTGAATGACAAACAGTAACTCAGTGCTTCTTACTTCTGTAGCATCTACGACCTTTAGTTATCAGAATGATTACTGACACAGACAATGCCATTTGAAAATGTGATATATTCTGTATTGATTCCTTCATCTATCTAAATCATGCTCTTAGCATTTTGCTAGTGAAATGTTAAATTAAAAAAAATGTGTCTTGTGTTGTTTGAAACAGAGTAAATATTCTAGGGCAGAAGTAGCTCTGAGGTTATGGACTAACAACTGGCTGGTTGCGAGTTTGAACCCCATGGCTTCCATGCTATGCCATACTATGAACTGTCAAGTTAATCTCAGGTTAATTGCATAAAAGCTTGCAATGCGTTCATTTGTAAGTCTCTTAGGATGTCAATGTCTGCCAAAAGGATAAATGTAAATCACTGATCAGAAATTACTTATACAAAGTTATAGTGTTGTTACTCATCAGAATAATGCAGTCCTACCTCATACTAACAGCACATACCCTCAAAGGCCACAGTAAATAGTATCCACAATACTTGTACCCTTGCGACCAGGGAATCATTCTGCAGTAGCGCAGTGCATACAATCATGCTGATGCAGAGCCCTGGTTAACGTTCACATCAAAATTAGAATTCAAATTTGTAATCTTTTTCACACACAACAGTCTATAGAGTTACTTAGAATGGTAAGTGGCAGTTCAGCAGGCAGAAATGCCTTGTTGAAAAACCTCAGAAGATCAGCAGTTACTACAATTATAATAACTACAATAATAATTATTACATGAGTGTGCCGGTGTACAGGTGTTCCTAATAAAGTGGCGATTAAGTGTACTTTGAATTGTATTCACTCCTTATTTCAATATGTGTAATATGCGTATGTACAGTATATATCATTTGTGTGGGAATGTGACTTTAATGTGACTTTAGTTGTGAGACGTTTCCTGAGGGAAATGTTTTAAGGGGGCACAGTGGTGGGGTTTGTTTTTTCTTCTTTTTTTTTTCGTGTGGGAAAGCTTCACCCGGGGGGAAGGCTTAGCCAAGTTTTGTCTTGCTGTTTTGCTGCTAACTAAAGAAGGTCAGTGCAAGCCATTGTAACCCCTATTCTTTCTCTGCATCCTGAGAGACTGGGGATATTCTTCATCATCAGCTCAACAAATTATAAAGGAACTCTGTAAGAATTATGGAAAAAAATGTTTTGTAAACGCATCACCCTAATGGCCAATAACTCATCCAAACCGTCAACAAACAGAAGCTGAATATTACAAAAGGCTTGGGTTACATGTAAGTAGATCAAAAGGGAATCTTATTTATTGTGTGCCAGTGAATTGTTGGATGAAAGTGTACAAAAGAAAAGACAGCATGTTTGGTAAACAGTAAAGGTTTATAAGCTTTCTTCTCCTGCCCTGTGGGTAAAAAGAGATTAAATTCTCCCGTCTGTGTTCAGAGATTTAATGGAAAATTACAGTATATGTGTCATCATTGTAGTCTAGAATCAGTGAACCATTTTGTAGTTTGTTTCGGTCTGACACGTTGAAAAAAAAACACCAAAAACTCCTTCCTCAATAGACAAAGATAAAAATAGGAAAAAAAAAAAAATCGAATCGCTTGAGTTACATGCGCATTCACTGAATATTGACTAGAATCTTTGTGTCCCTAATTAAGGATTTTTTTTTTATTAGCTGCCATTATTAGGGATCATAGAAGTGAAACACTAGTTATCTATGTAACTAGTTCTGTGCACCCTGGATAAGCATCAGAGGCTGTATGTAACACCTCAATACCACCTCGTTTGCACACAAACACATGCTGAGGTCTTTCAACAAGGTCACATACAGCAGTGATGTGTGATGCAGTATTTGATATAAATACCGTTGTCTTATGTCAACCATTCCCTACAACCTTTTTGTCGAGCTGGCCGAGGTTCCAAATGAAATGCAATCCGGGGTTCAATGAACCACCATTATCTATATAGCTAGCATTTTATTTCAGCCCGCTTGACAGCCAGGGGCAATCCTGGATTGACACAAGATCATTCCAGAATCATCTGGTAACTAATACATGTAAGCTGAGCTTATCAACAGAGCATCCAACTCCTCTTTTAGGTGAAACGATTGCTAGCAAGAGGAGTATTCAAAGAGACAGACTTCACGTCAACACGCAGGCTACTACAAGATTTGGCGGATGTAGTGGATGGAGCAATATCCTTAAGGGGCTATACCCACAGACATAGGTGACCTGTCTCACTGTCCATCTGGGAGAACAGATCTGCTCATGTAGGATGCCACCAGGGTGTTTCATCAACTAGTAGTAAAAGCAGCAGTGGGAACCAAAATCTTGCTGGACATCTTTGTAAAATATGACTCTGATAAATAGGACTTTGACAAATAGCACTCTGTGGCCTTTTTGCTGAAACCTGCACAGTGTGGGAAGAATCAGCGATAGTTGAAGAAAAGCCAGTGGTGGGCAACTGTTGGCCAGGGTATCCAGTCATGTACTTAACAGAATCTTAAAGGTATAAACCCAGCAGCAGAACAGACAACATCTTGCCTATGCCTGGCACCCATTCATGGTTGCAATATAATACAATAATACAAGGATTTATGTGTGTCTGCACTGCGGCAGAACACACCTGGGTGCAGTGCTTCATCTGGACACACAAGAATCAACAGTATGCATATGGCCCAAACCGACCTGCTTGTGATTAATAATTTCAAACAGAAGCAGCTTCCACAGGGCCTGAGAGCATGTCAGTTGGGGCCAGCCCAATTCCCCCATGAAAGTACTTCCACTGTGGCACAGCAAACCCTGCAGTTATGGGTGCCATGCCAAAGAGTACACTAAATGTCGTGGGTTGCATTGCACCATGCACCATGGTGCATTCCACCATGCAACCCTACTTGAGTCACAGCCATCTTCTGTGAGTGTCCTCTGAGTGTCATGCTCTGAATCCCTGATTTCACGGTTCGCTGATTTCTCCGAACCAGGATCCAACACTGACGTTGGTGTCAGTGCATACCCTGGATTGTTCGAGTCGGACACAGCTTCCTCAATAATGTCAATTCCAAGGCAGTGGACATATCCTCAGTGGCCTGAGTTCAACTTCCAAGAGATTCAAACACAGACTGCAGGAGTGCATGTCCTGTAGCATGGTTAATGGCTTGCCACACAGTGTAGCATGAACTGTGGTGGCAATCCACCCCAAATATGGAGAAAAATGGATGTTTGTATGGTGTGAATATCCACTTCAAAATGAAGAGCTGCTAATGAGTGGATATCCAGTTAAGTCCTCAAGTTCAGCAATTAACAGCTCATGGTATGTGACAGGCTGCTCACTAAATGCAGGACAGTAAGGCTCATGAGGGAAATCTGACCAGCAAGCATTATAAATAATGCTTGTAATATAGAAGAAAGGAACACTCACCAAGGTACAGTTGAATGAGAGGAGGCTAACCCATACTTTTGACCATACCATACCATAATCATGTAGTCAGACGTGCACAGGGAAGAAGAAGACAGAGGAGTGACTGATGTATGATGGCAGTATTTATAGCAAACCCTGGGTCTTGTGTGGATCTATGTGATCTTGTTGGAGGATCTTGGTATGCATATGCACGAGGTGGTATCCAGGTGTTACACAGAACTCCTGGAATGACCCAGAATTATTACCCTTGGTGTTTTGTGGTTTGTCTTTAGAATGTAGAACTTTTTAGAACTATAAAATTCAAATGAAGTAAGTGACTCTTGAGTAATATGCCTACATTAGATTATTAATAAGAAACCGTTCAGACATATAACAAACCTCTGTAGGTTCCAAGTTTTCTCCATTCTTCATCCACCTATAGGAGGGTTTGGGTTTGCCTATGGCCATACACTCCCACACTAGAGAGTCATCAATGGCCTTCTGCATGTCCTGTGGTTTTTCAGTCATCTGTGGAGGAGCTGCACAACAAAATATAAACAAGGAGAACAAAAGGCAGATTGGTTCCAGGCATAAAACATTCAAAACAGCAAGACCAAGCCAACCACTCTGTACTATCGGAAATGACACATGATAAATGATGCATGTTCAACATGGTGGACTGTGATAGAGACAGTCTGCTCATATGACGTGCTGTTACACATAAACTAGGTAACAAGCTGACGGAAAACCATCCAGAAAAACTGTTACATATATTATTACACATATTTTCAGAGTACAATAGCAAAGAAATTAGCCTTGGTGTGCTAACTCGACTGCATTGAATATTCACTTGCTCGTGGGACATACCATAAACTCCTTCAAGAAATCCCATTAAAGTAGATTATGCTTTAATTATACATGAGTCAAATTGATTTCTATCTTTTAAAGGCATGTAACTCAAACCTGGTTAATTATTGAGCAAATGCCCAAGAGCATACTCAGAACAACCTTAATGGGCGTTCCTTGTGACAGGAAATAAATAAATAAATAAATAAATAAATAAATAAATAAAGGCTGATTGCGAAATCCTGTACACCACATAATTTTAACGCCTCTACAAACTAGCTTTTTGTGCTTTACTACATTATTCTACACAAAACCAACTAAGACATAATGTATCTTTTTTTTTCTGTGCACTGCAATGGACTGACAACAGGTCCAAAAAATAGCCCAGAGAGAAATTAATATCTATATGTTTACTCCTAAATTGTAATTGCCTTTTTTTTTTTTTTAAATAATATATATATGGTGTACCTACTCGCCTAGCAAGTGCGTATGCTGTGTGAAACTGTATCCATTCCAACTTCTATAATCTTTATGATGCTGTATTTTTTCTCCTCTTCTTGTCCCTACAGTCTATCTTTCACCTGCTGAAAGAGTATTGACTTTTAGCCCCCACGGTGTAAATCAAGGTCCTGAGTAAGCCACACAGCGCACTGCCCAAACACAAAGACACTGTAGCTAAGAGTAACTGGGAAAAAAAGAGCAACGAAATCCATGATAAACAGTCTATTTGTATATCAGGCATAACAGTAAACACTACAGTCTTTCAATATATATTTTAGTACGATCACTCAACGGAGCTCAAAGAGAATATCACAGATATGCTAAAACTGACAATTAATAGCTCTCTTTTAAGATGTCCTTTGAATAGCATTAAAAGCCTGTTGTCACTCCCTTCTTTTGAACTAGGTAGGAAAATGGTGCAAAAAAACCCATCTGCATTGGATTGCTAATCAAGTCGACGCAAGCAGAGAGGAGGGCAGCTCAAAGGGAGGGTGAGTGTGTCTCCCTCAACTGCCGGTTGGAAGCGATAAACATGAGATAGGCTTATCGATCGGCACATTCCCTGGCTCTGCTGACGAATGTCTTACAGGCCTAATTCCACGGGACTTCAAAATAAGATTACAGATTTTTATCACCTGACTGAGAAAAAAGAAAGGGAAAAGGGGGGGGGGAGACAGAAACGGACAGACAGGAAGAATGACAGGAGCACCAATCTGCAGGATAATCCTAGCGAAATAGGATTTACCCAGCGTCTGGCATGCCACAGTGTCCTTTATGCACAGGCTTGAACGCTCCAAAGTGGCTTGTAAATAATGGAAAATTATTTAATGCACAGAAATGAGTTATACCCAACTGGACAACTGCGGCTGACTTATAGAGCAAGGTAGAAGAGGAGAGAGGGAAATGAAACAGCAGCGGGAGTTGCTGGAAAATCAAGGAGAACTACCATAAATTATTAAACCACCTCAAACTGGTGCTGGTGGGTTTCACACACACACACACACACACACCCACACACATTTCTATATATATAAATTATGTAGGTATATATATACATATATTATAAGTCTAAAGCACATGCAAAGAAATGCTGATATCTTAAAAAATAAAAAAATGAAACATTTCTACATAAATAAAAAGCAGTAAGCAGAAATAAACTAAAAGGTCAATATATGCTGTGACAGCGCTTTGCTTTTAAAAAAAAAAAAACAAACAAAAAAAAAACATCAGTACTCTCCAGTACAATTTGTGCCGTTTCATTAGGAAATTGGCCACAGTTCTTTTGGAGACTCTGAGTGTCACACCTGCTTCTTGTTCTGCATGCAAATCCCAGCAGCCTTCATTATACCTTTTCTTTTCTTTTTTTTTTTTTTGGAAAAGTGGTCTGTCATATAATATGTTGCTTTCTTTACTGCCATACAAACATTTTTCTGTAACGTTTCATTTTTTTGGTTGAAAAACTCATGATTGGATATTAAATATGTGTGATTCAATAATGCATAAGTTATACATTATAATGCAGAAGTTATCCATAAAGTTATAACTATCTATTACAAAATTTCTACTGAAAAAGAAAATAAGAAAATAGGGTGCCTAACACCTAACACAGTACTGCATACACAATATATAGTCAGGGCTCCTATGTTTCTAACTACGCACATTTGATGCCCTCTCTAATTTTTTGACTTTACTTTTTTTTTTTTTTTTTTGTGTAGAAACTTGTCCCCTTGCATTCCATATCATAGAGGATATAAACAATGAGATAATAAAACATTCAGCTCAGTGAAGGCTATTCCTGTAAATGGGCCATTGGGCATCAGCAGTAATGCAAACGTGAGCTAATGCGAATACTACACTATCGAGCACTCCCATAAGGGGAGGATAAATCCCAGCGCTCTGTTGCCTACAGGTACTTACTTAATAGGGAGCTGTCTCATGTGAGCAATTCGGCCTTGCCAGTGTGGTGGTGGAGGGAAAAGGTCATGAGCCCTTCATTTGAAAGTCTATATTAAATATGCTTCCCTACATATGCCTGCTGGCCACTTATCCTTAGATAGAAACATGTGGGTCTACTCATTTCTGACCAAAATCTTGTTTTTAATCAAGTCGACGTTTTTCTTCTTCTTATTAAACTGGTCTTGGGAACCAAATGAGCGTAAAGACTGTTCCAAGTGTATGAATTACTGATGATCATCACAACGCTGTAATCATTTGCAACCAAACTAAGTCACCCCAGGCTTAATTTGTTAATGTTTACCAAAGAGTATATCTAAATAAATAGACATTTAATATGGTTTAATTGTTTTTTTTTTCACAATTTAAATGGCTGAGGATTTAAACTGTTTAACTTTGATAATATTACACAACGTCCATTTCTAAAGCACCACATCAGAATGAATAATAACAGGTGCTGTGCTTTATCCAGATGGTGACACACTGAATGAGTTCCTGAATGGCACATGTGACTGCATCCTCTAAGAAAAGTATACTTAACCTGTCAGTCACGGTGCCATCTGGTAGAATCACACACATCTTACACACGCACACACACACGCACACACACACACACACACACACACACACGCACAGATGAAATGAAGTACAAGGTCGTCTCTTCATCCTTTTTAATCTGGATAAAAATATTAGTGACTTCATGGCTGGGAAGCTTTAATCATTTTCATGCACTGTTGAAAATCCACCCCCTTATAATCTAGCTAGTAGCGCATACACCACCATTACATCATACTTTTCCCTCAGAATGATACTTCAACAAAATAAACTTCATGTGAAAACTAGAATGAATTTCCTGGTTGCAGAGTTGTACTTTTGACCATGTAGTACAGAGTAATAGAAGGGAATTATGAATAATTGCACTATCCGGTTTCACCCAGATGAAAATGACCCTACTGAGTCTGGTTCCTCTCATGATTTCTTCCTCATATCGTCTCTGTCGCCTCTGGCTTTTCTCATTAAGCATAAATTCATAAATTGAATATTTATATCCTGAATTTATATATATTTTTTTTTCTGCAAAGCTGCTTTGTGACAATGTCCATTGTTAAAAGTGCTCTACAAATACAAACTGAATTATATCGAATTGAACGAATGTGTCATGAATATGGCTTGTCATGGGTCGGTATATTCATGCAACTTGTGAGAACCCACCATAGAAAGAGAGCTTGCCCTGGACTGAGTTCCTCCCTTTGGAGTTCTCAGCGACACACTCGTAGGTACCGGCGTCATCCTGCTCGAAGTACGGGATCTCCAGGACGCCGCTGGCCTTCCTCATGTCCACTTTACGGGAGAAGGGGACACCGTCTACACGCCTCCATATTATGGAAGGGACAGGACTTGGTTGAGGATGAGAACAAATGAATACAAAATGAGCCATTATTTGGATAAACTTCTCAATCACATGTAAATATGGTGATCTTATTAAATTAACTGATGCTTCTTATATACTTGGTATTATTATTGGTTTTTGCGCTTTAACGTTTTGCTGTTTTTTTAAGCAAAAGAAATTGTACTACTTTACATCACGTCATTTTCTGTTAAAAGTAAACATACAGCACACTTACTTGCCCAAAGCAAAGCACTCAAGTTTCACAGTTGCACCTTGAGCCACCTGGACCACCTCTGGAAACTGCACTTCAATCTTTGGTTCATATTCTCCCATAATACCTGAAGAAAGAAACGCTCGCTGAACGAAACATCACTTCATGTGATCATAGTGAAATGTGATGGTTTTATTGCTTTGATGCTTTTTGATGCTTGCCATCCACATTACTTTCGAATCTTTGAGAGGTCACTATATTTAGATCTTCTGTGAACAGCAGTCACGTGTGGCGATTGTATAAGTCCTATGTTATCTCTGATAGCTGCTGGGCTGTCAGAGAGGGAGTTTAAAGAGATCCTTATCGCTAGCGTGTAACACAGCATGCTCCTGTCAATGCAGGCACACACTGGTCAAGCTGTGGAGATCTAGTGATTTTTCTCTCCCCGTGTTAACTGAAAGAACTGTGAGGGTTAGCATGTAAAATATGATTTCAACATTTCCGTAGAAGTAGATCACCCAAGCATATGGTGCTTCAGGGCTGTCTGATTAACTACACCAACAAATAAAAGATATGGAGATAAAATTAGAAACGCTTTTAGAGTGATATTAGTTGTAAAATGAATTTCCATTGTTCCTTACTTTCTTGATCACATTTTCAACAATTTAATCATTATTTCATATCATAAGTAGCAAATCCAAACATAAAGAAGAACCAAGAGAGGACGGATACCTCACTCACAGTTTTATCGGATTATGTCTATTTAGAGTTTATGATATTACATCAGAAAAATGTGTCTTTTTTTTTTGGTTATTCTGATATTTTCGAGCAATTTTTTTGAAACTCCTGCTACAGCTAATCTCACTTGTAAATCTTGGTTCACACAGCCCACAATTAGATAAGTGTGGGACAAATGACCTTTCTGTTTGATGCCCATTTGATAATGCCAGCCTACAGGCAACAAAACTGCTGGTCAGCCTCTTACAATTTGCAAGCAGGCTGCTAATTAACATTTGGATATCATTTGTCTTCACTGAAAAAAAAAAAAAAAGTATTGGACACTTTCTTTTTTTCTAATTTATGTGCGAATATGGTTTATCAGGCAACGAGATACAGCAATGAACAATAAAACTGAATCTGACCTCACATATACACTGCAATTTAATGGTAACAATATTAATTCAAGTAGTAACAGAGCTTATTCTGACATGACACAATTTATTAGGGACTCACCATCAGTGCGCAGTATGAGAGGAGTGGGCGGGCCGTGAACATGCGTTTTTGTGACAGTATTGGTGACGACACACGTGTAGTTGCCCACATCGGACGGCTCCACCTTGGCGATGTACAAGTTCCCTGTCTCCTGAGACACGAACCTTCGTGAATCCTGCTTCACGAATGATGGATACTCATTAAAAATCCAGCTGAACGTCAAGGCTGTTGAGGAAAAAAAAATGAAAAAGAAGAAGTATAAAAAAATGTCACTTGACATGAATCATAGAAGAAAAAAAAAAAAGAAAGAAGTCATTTTACAGCTTGGAAACTTTGCATGAACATAACTAGAGGATGTCGTGACATTTCTGCTCTCCGCTGAATCGAAATGGCAGGAGTCAGCGCTGCTCATGAATCTTGTGCCTCCCCAGAGTTGCTTAATTAGCATTTGGGCTACATGCTAGGGTGAAAATTAATCAGGCCATGGAGGGTTGTGGGGCTTGGAGGGTGAAAATTAATGATGGGAAAAGATAACCAGTGTCCTGCGTGTCTTTGGCCTCCAGTCAAAGGGATAGTAAGAGTACCAAAGCAGGCCATTTTTTTATACCTGATTTTTTTTTAACATATATATGAAAGATAATCAACAAAGTACAGAGTCATAGCATTATAGGACCTTCAAAAAAAGTGAAAAGGTCAGTGCCTTTTCATTATACATATACAAGAAATAGATGGAACATCACTTCATTATTTAACAACTAAGGAACACAGTCTTTAAAAAGATATTTAAATTACTGAAATTATTAATTATTTGAATGTTTGCATACAAACTACATCAGTCTTTGCTGTATATTCCACACTCTTCCTCTCAGTGGTGTGTAGTATATGATAGTTATTGCTCTATACTACACAATCATGTGACTACCTGACAGTCAAATTCACTTGTGGGTGCTGTTTCATCAGGACGACCAGACTACTTCCTGCACACATTCAGGTGGTGAAAGTAGCAGTCTTATTTAAAAAACTGCAAAACAAATAGCCAATAAAAAAAATTTTTCAATAGCAGTTTTACTTCTGAGGTGTGCCAGAAGTTAAACCAGCTTCAATCACAAGGGACAATTGTTTTTTTTTTCCCCCCTTTTTCCCCATTACCTTTAGTGATACTAAAAAATACTACAGGGGAGCTAAATGCTAACAATTAGTGTCATACCAGTTTGGACCAATTATCTGAGACATGGTGCATGCTGCTTGCTGCGCACAGTGAGAGGCAGCCATGGCTATGTGCGGTGCTAGATAGACTCCAGACCTGTTTCCTCCACACAGACATTAACCTCACGAGCTCATGATCAAGCTGGGAACGCTACCTGCTGTGCCACCATGCCGCCCCACTGATCCACACATGAAAACAAACATACAAACAACAACAACAAAAAAATCTCGCAGTTCAGCAACTCTAGGTTCCTAAACATGAACCAGTGCTTCTGTAGCACATCCTCTGGTGCAGCTTATCAATACAAATGTATTTATATAAAGAAGAAGATTTCATTCTTGAATCTGATTGGTCAAAAAGTGTGTATTATTTTTGTATAACCTCATGGACACGCTGTTTCTACAGTAGCAGCTCACACACAGGGACATAACCTAAGACGAGGAATAAATGGAATTTAAAAATTGTGTTGTTTAATGAAGAAAAATGTATAATCGTGGATGTGGTGACTTTTTTTTTTTTTTTTTTTTACGGAGACTAACATTTATGGAACAAGAAGCAGAGACTGATGTGCTGGCTGCAGTTTTTACAGCCATACAAATGAAATATTTGTCATATTAAAGGCCACTAGAATGTCATGGCTGATGCTCTGTCTTGCGCTTTTCCTCTGTAGGTTTTCCATTGTTTGTCTATCTTCTCTCTCTCTCTCTCTCTCTCTCTCTCTCTCTCTCTCTCTCTCCCTCTCTCTCTCTCTCTCTCTCCCTCTTAGCATTGCAGCCTGCCTACCTAGCAGCCTGTGTCACGTCCTGCGCATGAAGACGGATTTGTTTGTATTTCAGGAAAGACTACAAAGGCTGGGCCTGCTCATGGTTTGAGGCTCCTTTTTTCTTCCTGGAATTTGGTAACTGGGTGGTTTAATGCTGATGCCTTCATCTTCTTTTGGTTGCTTTTTGTTCGCTTGCTTGTTTATTCTTTCAAAGTATCTTCAGCATTCATACGACTTCCCTGCATCCAACAAGTCTTCAGAACCGTGGAGTTCATGCTTCTTGGTTTCTCAGTAAAGTGATAAGCTGCATTTTTCTTTTGAGTGATTAAGATAGAATCCCATACACAGAACAAGAGAATATTATTTAACGTGATGTATATATAATTCAAATTTAATTATATACACAGCACACGTCTCACCACATCCCTGCCTACAACATGTGTATAATTGCATGGAACAGCTCTGGATATAAATAATGGTATCTGCGAGACATGGTCAGCATAATGTGCTTGAGTCTGATCCTGAAACAGAAAGAAAACACACCAGCTCCGAAACCGCATTATAAGAAGGATAAGCCTTCGCTTTATGCATTTGTTATTCTGCATTAAGGGAGCAGTAACCTTTCTATTAACAAAAAGAGGTTTTCTTCAGACTTTCTTTGGCTTTGTATTGGATGAAAAAAAAATAACATTGAGTTTAACACTAGCTGTAAATACTTTATCAGAAGGAACACCTGTGAAAATTGCCAACAACATCAAAAGTTCTTTTTTCGACGTATCAACAGCCGTATTTCCAAATAACCTGGCATTTTAAATAAGGAGTTGATAGCTAATGCAATTTAGGGTAGCAAATTGTGCTCATAAAGTCACAGGCAGTAGCCCTTATACATTAAAATTTGCATATTAATAAGCATAGATTTGAGTGGAATAGGGTATGAACAAATCTGTGTGAAATGAAGCTGTTGTACAACATCAAAACGAGTGCAAGCTCACAGTGTAGCCAATCCACCTACCGGGTGGGAGGAAACCAGAGAACCCCGAGGAAAACCACGGATACATAAAACATAAAACTCCACACAGATAGTAACCCAAGCTCAGTGACCAACTTAGTGACCCTTCTTGAAGCTATGCTTGCTTCAAAATGAACAGGCACAAGCACAATGCTAACATTTATATGTAGTATATGTTTATCTTGCAGATACTCTTTTACAAAGATTAACAGAACATGCAAACAGATTCATAGAGAAGCTGTAATACTTCATAACTTGAAAATTTACATACTCATGCTGGTTTGTACAGGTGCTCCAGTAGTCTAGGATCAAAATGGACATGGTAATGGATATGGGTAATGATATCTTATCTCACCACTAAAATGCCTGTCAAGTCATGTCAAGTGAGATTTTATTGTTTTCCTCTATATAAAACTTGTATACATCGGAATAGAATGCTGTTCATTTAGAACCATGGTGCAGCACAACTCAGGGCACTTACTATACCGGACAGTGCACACTAATTAAGCAGGACAACAGGAGAGGACTGGATAGGAGGAACCAGTGCAAACAACTGTCTGTAAACTGTTGACTGTAAAGAGAAGTGGAGCAGCAAGATCAAGTAAAAAGTAGCAGCAAATAAAAACGTGTCTCATAACAACTAAAAGTGTCCCACAGCAGCATTATAAAGTGCAGGTGTGCGGTGATGGATGTACGATGGTGGGTGTTGGGAAGGGTTTGACTATTCCGGATAGGTATTTGGAGGCAGCAGAGTGTTGTGTATTCTGACTGCCTCAGGGTAGAAACTGTTTCGGAATCTGGCGATGATGGGACGGATGCTCCGGTACCTTCTGCCAGATGGGAGTACATGAGAGGGTGAGAGGGGTCATCCGCAATGCTAGTGGCCTTGCTGCATTAGTGGTAAGAGGTGTCAATGGTGGACACTGAATTCAGGACAATGAATGTTCATATCTCAGAGAGGGGAATGCCAGGTGCCCCGAAGCTGTAGACAGCTGTAGAGTTGGCAGGCAAGTGTGTAGTTAGGTAGCTGGGTGCATAGATAATGTGGTGCACAGCCCTTTCATGACTGGATTATAAGGACAAGAAGTTTGAATTTAATTTCTGTCACAACAGGAAGCCAGTGAATTGACCTCAGTATGACAGTCACAGGAGAGAACTTTAGGAGGTTAGGAAACAGATGAGCAGCAGAATTTTCAATGCTATGGAGAGCAGATTTAGCATATGAAGGGATGAAGCAAGTTTTTCAGTAGTCAAGTGAGAATAGTGAGTGCTTGTATGAGAATGTGAATGTATTCTGTAGGCAGGAAACATTTTGAAGTTCTGAAGTTAAAAAAAAACAAATCTGCAGGTTGGCGGTTGATGTGACTGGAGAACTTGAGCGCTTCATCTAAAATCACAGAAAGATTCGTAGACAACAGATGGACTGTGAGGGAGGTGATTTTGAGATCCAGTACAGGAAAGTAGACAGCTAATTCTGTTTGTGAAGGTTGAGTTTCCAAACATACACTACACTACATGTACACCTATATGTGGGTCTTCCCCAAACTATTACCACAAAGTTTGAAACACACACTTTTCCGGCATGACAAAGCCCCTGTGCACAAAGTGAGCTCCATGATGAAATGGTTCCCCAAGGTTGAAATGGAAGAACTCGAGTGGCCTGCACATTACCCTGACCTCAACCCTATTGAACACCATTGGGATAAACTGGAACGCCAATTGATCCCCAGGCCTCCTCACCCAACATCAATAATGCCTGACCTCAATAATGCCCTTGTGGCTGAATGAGCACAAATCACCACAGCCACACTCCAAAATCTAGTGGAAAGCCTTCCCAGGATAGTGGAGGTTATTATAACAGCAAAGGGGGGATAAATCTGGAATGGGATGTTCAAAAAAAATCACATATGGGTGTGATGGTCAGGTGTCCACAAACTTCTGTCCATATAGTGTAGGTCTTTATCCAGGAAGAAATGTCCAAATGGTGATCCGATATCCCCAGACAGACTAGGGGGGGTAGACAAAAGAGAAGCCATGAGAACTGATCACTGAGCTACGTTTGTTAGTATATACGGAGAACAAAGGTGGGCCAAGAACTAACCCTTGGAGAATTCCTGTAATGAAGATCTGAGATGATGAACTGAATGAACCTCACCTGCTACTTGGTAGGACTGATCCTGTAGATATCAATAAAACACAGGTCAGAGTGTACTCCCGCAGTGCTCATGTCAGCAAGAATGGAGATGATGATCTGCTAATTCACAGGATGTAAGACCCTGCTCTGACTTGGCAATACCATCTGCCTTGGGTGATTTGATCTCAAGTGGACAGCAAAATGGGATCAAATGTGACTTGTGATCCAATCACTCAGGCCATTTGCGAAGGTGTTTGGGACGGATGCGGCCACATTACGTTTGTATCATGAACACTAATTCCCAATGTGTCATGGACATCAAAAGACAGACATTTCACAGGAAAATCTTCTAACAGGGAAGCTGTTGGTTGATTTTTTTTGTCTGTGACTTGGGAATTTTCCACATATCATATTAAATATGGTTGCTCAGTATATTAAAACTTGCACGTCAAACATGTGAGGTCTCTGTGCACTGCTTCTTACCACTTTCAACGTGCTCTGCTCATTACTGTATAAATATTCTTGCTTCATTGAATTGGTCTACTTATTCGGTTACTTTATTTTATTTTTGACAATATGTACAATAATATGAGATCACTTTAGAACCTTACAAAAAGAACTATTTAAAGAAATGGCATGTTTTTAATACATTCATTAGTGAGAAGTGAATTGAAGTGACGTATATCCAAGTATGGTGACCCATACTTGGAATCTGTGCTCTGCATTTAACCCATCCAAGTCTGCACACACAGTAGTGAACACACACACACACACACNGAGACTCGAACCCACGACCTTCAGGTTCACCTTCGGGTTACAAGTCCGACTCTCAGACCATTAGGCCACGACTGCGGTATCCAATTGGATGGTATAGCTGCAGAACGTATACGTTGGATAGAAAAGACGCAACCAATAAAGCTCCAGACAAAAACTTGAACCCCTTGTCTGTTGGATGTTTTAGAAATGCAAAATGTATAGCTACAATACAGAGACACTATTAGGACTATGCTATATTTGAACCAGTTTTAAAAAGAACTCTGTAGGCTACATTTAGACCAGGGGTGTCCAATCATAATCTCAAAGGGCCTCAGGTTTTCATTCTAACCAAGCAGAAGCCACACCTGAGTCTACTGGAAGCTGGGGTCAAGCGATTAAACAGGTGGAATCAGGTGTTGCTCCTGCTTGTTTGGAATGAAAACCTGCACCCACACTAGCCTGTTATGGATAAGATTGGACACCCCTGCTTTATACTATATGAACTGTAAAACGTTCTCTACGGCTTAATAAGACGTGTCTCTGCAATAATTTAAAGGATTCATACAAAACTAATTAGCTGGAGAATAAACAAACATGTCAAGGACAGTCAAAAAATGGATATTCATTAGAGCTGTATGTTTGTGAGGGACTGTTTTTTTTTTAAATAATAAAAAAATCTCTGCGCTAGAGTGTGACTAAGTTTATGTATGCAGTTTTATGTTTGCAGTTCAGTTATTACGTCCACTTTTTCCTCGCTCTCTTTCAGTTAAGAGCTACTCTTTCATGTCTGTGGCTGTTGAACGTGCATGAAGAGTATTTAGCTTAGAAAAATCTGCACAAAATGCCACATCAAGTAGTTTACTTTTGGCAGAACTGGCCACCCTCTTAGTCATGAAAAGCAATCACAAGTGGTCAGTGAAGACCCGTTTGAAAATACCAGGTGAGAAGAGCTATTTCTCTCAGCTGTCCACTTGTGATTGCAAGATGGTGCTTAACAGGCATGAAAACAATTTGAGTAACTGTACTTCATTAATATAATTAGTATTATTTTGAAATATTTACACTGTAATTGAGTACAATGGTATTATTGAAATTGAATACTTGTATCCTTAATTGCATTTCAAAGAAAAAACTATTGCATACTCTTTACATTTTTATTTGGTCTATCAATGCACTTGTTACAAATCTCAAAGGTCTTTTCTTCTCTCATCCAGTCATTGACTATATACTATACATCAATCAAACGGTCTCAGTTTAGCATCCATTCATTCCAGTTTAGCATCAAGTTAATCACTGCAGAAAAACGATTAAGAATCGGGACAATCTGTCATCTCATTTCTCATGCTACACAATGCAGTTAGCACAAGAGCTATCCATGTGCATTTGAAGACGGATAAGTGATCCGTCTTATTCTGGAATAAACAAAAAATAAAAAGCTTGTATAAAAAGAGGAGTCCCCTTTGCCTTCCTAGAAGGCATGAACTCCATCTAATTTGAAAAAGCACGTTGAGGAAAGTTTTACTAATTTGCTAACATTACTTGGCTATATTAACATAAGTTAATGTAAATTAATTGGCTAGACAGTGAGTCAAATTCTAGCTAATGGTAAATATTGATTATTTACATGATATTTTACTTCTGATGAATTGATTAGCAAACTAAAGAGTGTTAGTCATGCATATGACCAGCAAACTTAATGATGTTTTTAGGCAAAATGGTGTAGTCGCTTTAAAGCAAAAATCATCTTCTAATGGTTTTAGATAAGAAATAAAAGTTACTTTTCACATAAAAACATGACATTGACCTCATTTTATCAGTTACAGTGTTAATTAACCGTTACAGTGCTGAACACAATTACAGTTACTATTTAATACTTGGCTATATTTGAAAGTAACAACGTTTCTTACTTTCACTTGAATACATTTTTGGCTTCATACTTCCGCTTTTAATTGAGTAAGATTTTAACACATTATCTTTACTTGCACTTAACCGTAATTTCTAAGTACTTTTTCCGCCCCTCGTACCAAGTCAGAGCAGAGGAGAAGACTGTGAACCAAGGACATAGAGCATTCTCTGGCTTTGTGTAGAGTTTTAGTCAGTGCAAGGAGGGTATTTTTGTAGAAAGCATGACCTTCAGGTCAGTTGGTGTCACATTGTTGAAGAGATGAAGATAGCAAAATCCAGGTTCTTGGAGTTTTACTTAACCTTGGATGTATTCCAGAGTAAAAAAAAATATGTGTGCAGACAAAAACCAGGAAATGCTGTACACACAAAAATTAAACAGATTTATAAAACTCTGTGTACACACACCTGCATGCCATTTCCTCTTTGGAAATCACACTCGTCCCAAAAATATATGTACCTGAATGAGCTTCAAAATCCATATGCAACTATCTACACTCCTGGGCAAAGAAAGTGGGCCAAGCTCAAAGTGGTAAATATTTAAAGCTTTTAATGGTCTTAACAACAAAAATCAGCAAGAATTAAACAAATGCCCTCCTGAGACCTGATGTGCCACCACTTGCTCGTTTACTTTTGCTATAGTGAACTGTTTGGGGAAAAGCTACAGTAGAAACACAGAGATTGACTTCTATAGTCTTATATAGTCTTCTTGTACGCAAAGGTGAAATACTAATGGTTAAAATGTTTGATGTAAAATCCAAACTAACATGTCTGCATGTACAAAAATATTCTAAAAATATGTTCTGGGATGTTTTTTTCTTAAAAGATTAGTGATTATTTGGTTATCTGCCGCACCTTTTGCAGCCCATCAAAGGCCACAAGGCTTAAACATTTAAAGAAATCAAGTTCATACTAAGTTCCTTTATCGATTGGTTTCATTCTTGCAAATTTCCTGACCAATGATTTGAATACTTCATGAATACATAAATATAGTTTGTCCAGTTCATTGTTGAGTGAAAGACAGTGGCAACAATGTGGAGCAGACAGTAACAAAGTAAAGTTTAAGTGTGAGGTTGAGGTTTTGTCAGAGATAGAGGCGAGGAAAAAGTTATTATCAGTTGGCCTAAGTAATGGCATCCCAAATAAATGTACTTTAAATGTTAGTGCCATGAGCTCCAATGTTGGTGAAGCTTTAAAAAAAGTGTTCTGACTTGAAAATCAAGGCAAAGAGGTGACTCACAAAGTGTAACTGTTGGGGAAAAGCCTGCAATTTTGTCCTCGCCCACTGATATCAGAATGGCCTTAGTAATTATCAACTTGCTCTTAGCAAGTTTAAAAAAATGGTAAATGATTTTTCCAATTACATTAAGGTTTTGGAGACAAATATGCAAATCACTCACAATTCCTGCTTATGATCATTCATTAACCAGCAGCCAACTGTTATCTTTTTAGTGAAATAATAATTAGTAATAGATCTTAACCAGCCCCAGCATCATCTCCAGTCTGCCTCATGACCCAAGTACCTCCAACTGTGGCTGAGTACCCACAAATGCTGAGAGACAATAACAGCAATGAAAAAAAAAAAAAAATGAAAATGACAAAATTTGCATTTGCAGCAACAGCAAATGTGTTAAAAGTACTTGTTAAAAATATGCCTCTATATTGGACTTTGATTATCTACAGTAACTCCTGTAGTCTTACAGCATTTGAATGGAGCTGTTTGGTGGGTAAGAATGTGAATCTGGGTCAGGGACTTTAGGCTCTAGGTCAAAGCTTAAGACCAAGATGCTGTGCAGTTCAGCACACGCCCTTACAATGCAGCTGAAGGTTTCTGGATGGTCATGCATCCAAACCATGCTGTCTGCCTTTTAGCAGGTGGCCCAACAGTGTGCTCCACAGTCACTGTAGCATCTACTAAGAGTCAGCGTTTGAGACGCCCATAGCAATGATGCAGTGTTTCGCGGCAAAGTGCACTTTTGATCTTGGCCTGTTCCACCACCATGTAAAGACACCTGATGCAATAGTGCAACAGTTTAATTATCCAAGAGAGCGGGCATGATTGAGCTTAAGGATGGCTGGGATATCACCGACCTGTCAGCTAATTCCCTCTGGAAGGAACTGGTTGCCGAGAATCTAAGGGTCATTAAGACTGTACGTGGACAGGTATGTCTCGTTTCACGAGGTTGGTCTTTCTAAAAATTGGGCTCAATTCAGCACATAGCTAGTCCTCATCAGGGGCAAGCAAAGATTTATGATCCCCTAAAACTCATTCTCTCCTTCTTTTTCTATCATCTTTTAACAGTTCCAAAAAAAAAAACCAAACCAAAACAAAAAAACACACGCAGTTACACAGTGTAGCACACAGTAGACAGTGCATCTTTTATTCTAGTTTATTTATAGAACTGTGAATCTGCACAATTGCTTCACAGCTGAATTTAAGTGTTAATAGGCTACCCACTAATAAATATTAAATAACAGGCTAACCACAATTATTACCAGCCCATCCTATTTCAATCAGGAAGAGGCTTGAACTAATTTAGTTCAGTAGTTATTTGTAACTTACAATATTGCAAAATATGCTCACTGCCCTACATAAAGAAATGAATGAGTTTCATAGTCAAATAGTCTATGTGACCATTGTAAGTCTGTGTAGTTTGAAATCAAGTGGCGTGAGATCGGTCATTTGTGCATGGAGCTTTAATTCATACAGCTTGTTGCTGAGCTCCTAAATAAAAACAACAACCTAGTTTTTTCGAGCATTGATTTAATATCAGAAACACTTCAAAACACTTCACACAAAAATGTATATCTGTATACATGCATGTATTTATTTACTGTAATACCCTTTGCACAATTACAATATCATATTATAATAAAATATGTGTATGCATGTATTTATTGTATTACATTTTATTGTAGTGTGATATTGTGCAAAGGGTTTTCATTTATAAGTTTACCGTGCGGCTCTCTACATCATCCAATATTCAGTTATGAGAAATGCCATCATCCAGAGCAATTACTGAATGGTTAATAGGAGGTGAGAGAGCATTTACTGTCCATGACTCGTGGATAATATTTGAAGCTCGTCTCCAGTGCATAAGTGCAATTCTCATGTGGCGGAATAGCAGAGAGTTGTGTAAACTTTGATCTCTGCCATCACTGATGAAGATATTAATGTGGACCACAAGTGGCAACTGTGCTGTCTAACTGCATTTACTTGTATGACTGAGTAGGGGCGAGTCATAATTTGCTGCATTATTTCTTCTAGTAGGTAAAATGGCTAATAACATCCCTGAATAACTCAATAACCCACACAATCAAGATGATACCTTCTTAAAAGCTCATAAAACATTTCAAATCCATTAACCCAACTGTGTTGTTAAATCATCAACGACAAGCATTTAGGATTGTTTACGATTTGGTAATTGCGACTTTTTTAAAGCGTTTCTCCTGAATTGGCTCTCCTTTGGAGCTCCTTTTAGCCTTGTTCCTGATGAATACGGCACCGGGGGAGGTAAGTATAAAGCTGCAGTCAGTTGTTCTTAAAAAAAAAAAAACTTACTTAAAGAAGAATGCACGATAGTGTGAGAAAAATATCAACTCATTTAAAAAAAATCAAAAGAAGTCCACACACAAAAAATAGGCTGTATTAAATACCATAAACAAATTTATATGAATAATGGTTTTGCCATGGGTGGAGGTGCGTCATTGGCTGAAATGGTTCATTCTGTGATTGTCCACTCCAACAGAGCCATTCCTGGGATACAGTGCTGCTGTCAGTATAACAGCTACAGCCAGTCATAGTGTGGTTAGTAGGAGCATTACTTTATATTCCCCATCCACATTGCATCATGCTGTTTTACTCTAGAGATCAAGTGAACAGAGCCAGCCAGATGCGGAGCATCGGAAATGGTTATGCCTCAATCAACCAGAATTGCATTGTAATTGATTAGTAATTAAATCTGAGTTAAAAAAAGGATAACTTCATGATCGACCTGGTGTGTCTTTATGAGAACTACATTATCATATCAATTGCAGGACAATTTTCCAAGCACGGAAGACGGGTTGTGTGCATGGCTTTTGTATCGCAGTGCTGCCAGCTTTTGCTACTCAGTTTGAGACACCTCTGAAGCACTCCTAAATACTCGACAATACTAAGAACTCTCAAAGGCTAAAGCATTGTTTACACTGCTCTGATTCTCAGGCCTATTTTAAATTTTAATCTCAGAACAGGCCACGAATCACACTGCTTCATTTGAGTAGACTACAAGTCAGTCCCGTAAAGCCAAGAATTAGTCTTCACATAGACTTAAGTCTACTTAACACCTTTTTAGTTAAAAGCTAGGGATAAAAATGTGTTCTCAGAGCAACTCTTAGCCTGGAGTAGGAGCTAATCCTAGGAGTAAATCATAAGCATTGAATATGACAGTGGCATTGCCTCAAATTGATCAACCACACTCCATTTTTGTATCATGAGCCGTAGACTGGTGTGGGGGGTAGGCTGGTCTGATATGCTGGTCTTGGTCAGTTCACACCTCAGCTACAGGAACCTGAGGAACCTGAGCCAGAATGAATTTCCTTCATCAAAGGATTAAAACTGAACATTTGTATTTATGTCAGTGTATTTCCTGGTGATGATTAGTGTCATTTTAACCCATATTTCATCGTAAAAAAAATATGGTAAATTTTATTGGAACATACAAATACAAGATTAGACATGCTCACACATACACACACATTGATCTGTGGCCTCCCTCCAGATGACACTCCTGTGTTTCACTGTCCCCCTCAACTTCTTATCACATTTTTGCTTGTCCCAGCTGCCAATCATAAGTAGATAAAACAATACCACCCTGGCTCCACTGGTTATCCTGGTCACCGAGAACAGTATCTTCTAAGCCTGCTCATTGGCATTAAAAGGTTATAGCTCAGGTTCTGGGAGAAGCATCACCTGCATACTGCCTTAGAGAGATTCTACCATCCAATCTCAGTGGAGACACTATTTCTGCCTTTCTCTCAAGCCATTGTATGTGTGTACTATAATAATAACGAACTGCCTTTACCTTCTCATAGCAAACCATCTCCTCATCCTGACTAGGTTGAATCCACATGCATTGTTTAGGCTTTCACATATAGGGTTTGTAGTATTTGGCTGCAGTGGGGGGTTTGTATTTGAACAGAGAACCATTAGGCTACGTGTCATAAGCAGACTGTATCTGTAACTGGACGTCCTCAGTGGAAATGCTGTTAAATTAGTAAATTAGCTTAAAATTTAAATATCAAGTTCTTCACATAAATATATTTGCCTTATGAAACATAACTAGTTTGTCTACAATTGTGATAATCCAACTAATAATAATATAAATAATAAAAGCAACAACAACAACAACAACAGATTCATCATCACTATGATTGACATGAGAGAGAGTATGCCAATTCTCCTACTCAAAGAGCATGACCAATTTCATTCCCTTGAGCCTGAGCAGGATGAAGTGAGTTTAAAAAAAGGAAAGAATGAAAAAAATCAATTAATGAACTACAAAAGTCTACCTAGTACAGTGATGTTTAGGTGCACACTCATTTCTGTACACAGTTGGCACTGTAGTCTTTTCTACCACATAGGGTTAGGGTTAGGGTTAGCTGATGCTAGCATAGACTGATTCACAACTGGTTTTGCTGACTGTTGGTAAATGTCTTTGAAATTAAACATTTGAATGGAAACCCAGCTGAAGTGGTTCTGGTGCTTCATGGTGGCTTAACTACTTCCTAAGACCATTTGTGCTGTTTTTTCCTTTGTCACCCGTCTATAGTTTCTCTGTCGCAGTCTGTGCTTAATATATATATTGCAGAACTAATGAGCTTTATCCATTACAGGGTCAATGTGCTACAAAAAAGAAAACCTTGGTTTTAAATTTTGGCTTATTGACCATGGTGCAATTGATATGTCCAACTGATGCCGCTAAACGCAAAATAAATTCTCTGAGTAAAGGTTCAGACATTTTAATTAGGCTACATCATTCATAACATAAATACAGCACTTCCTTGATTTATTTCATGTCATTTATCTCTGATTCCTGTCCAAAGTGCTACATCAACAGTTCTATACATCTGGATCCATATAGGATCTTCAAGGTTTGTACTGAAACATGATTTTTCCAGAGGCAGAAGTCTTTGCTTTGAGGACTCCCTAGAGGGGGCCGTCACACGCTGACAAAATACGATTCGCATTATAAGCTGGGCTGCTGGGGTTGCAGAAAAGGCTGCAGGGAAGTCAACAAGGAATGAAAAGGGAAGTGGATCTTAAACGATTTGTGCAAATTCATAGGCAGTGTGTGGGTGGATGCAGGTATGAAAATCCACAGAGAAAAAAATTATTGACTTGAAAAATGGAACTGTCTCATACCTAACAAGCTACGGCTGATCCACGACCATTCCAGACGACTAACTAGTGTCACAACCGAAAAGGATCCAAACCACAATTGACGACTTTGTTGTTGGACAACAACAACAACAACCAGAAACCATCTGGCTAGTAGAGAATTCCTTGTAGTTTCTAGCGCCACAGTAGTTGCATCATCTTAGCTGCAATTTAGTGAATACCCAGAAACCACTGACTGTTAGCTCATGAACATACTCACTCACCAATGCAAGCATTTGGTGAACAAAGTATAAACCCTTGGTTATGATTCGGAAGAGTTTCGTACGTGAATTGACTAGGTTATGTTCGAAAATAGGTGCTCAGTCCATCTTGCTATTTAATGCTGTGATTATGATATTAAATAGCAAACAAACTTGCTCTGAAAGATTGGTGTTAAAAAAAAATTCAATCTTCCCTTACAAGGCTTTTTAAATGTAAGCCTGTCATCATGATGTCGCTGAAATGATGAAACGTTCCCTGTGACCTGCAGTGTTGATTCACTCGCTAAATTATTTGAAAACGTTAGTAGACTAAAAATTGCGTGGCTTGCTAAATCACATTAACGGCGGAAAAACGACCTGACATGATTTATCTTGGTTTAATTTTTTTTTTACATCACAAAAACCTGCAGTGTAGATTTTTTTTAACATCCACTGTATATCCATCCTTTTATTTAACCAAAAAAGATTAAAGCGGAGTAACGGCGGGTTTGTTTTGCACTACGCCATATCATATATCACTAATAAAGCTTAATGGCGAGCGCCACACCCATTTGCGGCTCGTTCCAATTTCACGTTATCAGCATCAGTGTCCTTCCTGAATTTGAATACAGACCCAGCTGCCTGATTGTCTCGTGTTAATAATACATGTAAAGCTTGTTGTGACAGCAATATGCATTTTTAATTATGCCACTCGGGATTATATGAGCTTGCTGGATGATGAAAAGAATAAAAACAACAAGGGTGGGTGACAGTTTATCTGCAACTGAAACATGTTTCCTAAACCTTCTGATGTCTTTTATTTTTTTCCAAATTTATTTACAAAACGAATCTATTATAAAAAATTAATAAAGTGTTTTACACAGACTTTTTACACTCTTTCTGGATTTACCTTTCCTCTGACCGAATCTTGAATTACGTTCTCTTGCGCTATGTTATTCCTTTGTAAACCATGTAGGAGGCAAATACTGTATAATGAACAGGAAATAATTTGTCATTAAATCCAACTGGGCTTCAAATATTTCTGTGGGTGTATGAAAGCAAATTATTATTATTATTATTATTATTTTAAGATAACATGATAGTAGTTTCTTCTTGTTATTTTCCCTTGCTTATTAATGTGATAGTGTTCTAATGTTAATTCTGTCAGTAAACAGTAGCAGCAAACCTTTGTGTTAGTGGTTTTAATGATCATCCTCTGTGAATTTCATGAAAAATGTAACAAAAAACATTACCTTAGACTGCATTATCGCATATTTCATTTCTGACTATAATAAAGTTAATATGTGTCTTAAAAAAATGTAATTAAAGAAATAATTACAAGCCAGAATTCACAGACCATGCTGACAGTGCTGGCATTTCTAGCTCTGTGATTTTCTTTCTTTCTCTCTCTCTCTCTCTCTCTCTCTCTCTCTCTCTCTCTTTTACCCTAGTGTTTCTGTGGACATCTGGTACAGTCCAAGGGGGAAAAAAAAAACAGTTTTCTGGTTTAGGCCATGCCCACTTCAGATTTAAATCCGAATACAGATACAGCTTTGGATAGACAGATACATACAGTATAGTGGCTTTGCAGTACAGTACACTCCTAATTTAGACACATGCTCAAAGAAAATGAAGATGTGTGAGAGACCACAGTGCTATACAGAACAGCCAAAGACTTGCTGCTGTTACATTTTATAAACAGGTTTACATTACAGGTTTTATGAAGTTGTGATCGGGCCCTGGCATCCGCATGTGCATCTGATAATAGTGTCTACCAAATGGGACTGTAGATGCAAATGCCAAAGTCTAAAGAAACACTTTACTGGAAGAAAACTACGGAAGCATATAGGCATGAAACTGGGCTCCAATCCGAAAAGAGCAATTTTATATGGCTAGTTGACCCAACTGATATTCATTCTGTATTAACAACATGAGCATTTTGGGATGAATTATTCTTTAAATATGCGACATTCTTTCTTCTTAGCAAGTGTATTACACCATGCAAGACTGAGGTTCAACTTCCAGATTACCAGGAAGTGCAATTTCAATAATAGAGAGAGACTGAGAATAAAAACGAGACATTTTACACAACTTTGCTCAAGGCCCAATTCCTTCTTTTTGTATCTTTCTCCTGATAAACTACACAGCCATGTGCTCTCTCTTGGCCCCAAGGTCTGCTGTCCATGAATAGACTGACTCTTCTGACCTCTTTATTTTCAAAAAAGAAGAAAAAATGCCTTTGCTACACCTAAAAGGTCCTTATTCTATAGGAAATGGGGACTGGATATATTAGATGGCCACATGAAGGATGGTAATTGAAGAATACAAAAAGAATGGCTGGGTCATATGTATGTGTGTCTGGGTCTGTGTGTGTGTGTGTGTGTGTCTGTGTGTGTGTGTGTGTGTGTGTGTGTGTGATTTTAGATTTTAGAGGATGTGGAAGACATTCTCATGAGCAATTATGTGTTAAAAAAAGGGGGGGAAATCCTGCTCACATCACTCTTTTTTTCAACACACACACACACACACACACACACACACACACACACACACACACACACACACACACACACACCTATATGTATATGTATATATGGGTAGGGTAGGGCCTCCTTTTGCTCTCAAAACAGGCTCAATTCTTCATGACATGATCGCACCATCTGTGTGCCTCAGCAGAAATCGAAATTCATCAGACCAGGTGACATTTTTCCAGTCTTCAGCTGTCTAGTTTTGGTGAGCCTGCACCTACTGCAGCCTCAGCTTTCTGTTTTGTTCTGTTTCTGTTCTGACAGAAGTTGAGCCTGACGTGGTCTTCTGCTGTTGTAGCCCATCTGCCTCAAGGTTCGACATGTTATGCTTTCTGAGATGCTTTTCTGATCACCACAACTGTACAGAGTGGTTATCTGAGTTGCTTAGACCCTCTGTCAGCTCGAACCAGTCCGGCCATTCTCTGTTGACCTCTCTCAACATCGAGACGTTTCCGTCTGCAGAACTGCTGCTCACTGGGTGTTTTTTTTCTTTATGGCACCATTCTGAGTAAACTCCAGAGACTGTTGTGCATGAAAATCCCAGGAGATCAGCATTATCTGAAATACTCAAACCAGCCTGTCTGGCACCAATAATCATGCTATGGTCAAAATCACTGAGATCACATTTTTCCCCCCATTCTGATGATTGATGTGAACATTACCCGAAGATGCTGGCCTGTATCTGCATTGCACTGTTACCAGGTTGAGGTCAGGGCTCTCCAAAGGTCCTAATAAAGTGCTGGATGTATATATTATACACACTATATTAACAAAAGTATTCGGTCACCTGCCTTGACTGACATGAACTTAAGTGCCATCCCATTCCTAACCCATAGGGTTCAATATGATGTCGGTCCACCTTTTGCAGCTATTACA
>CM074946.1:5575932-5590348 GCA_037577455.1 Pangasius macronema
TGCTCGTGGCAACCGCAGCCCCAAAGCCACTACAGCAATCGCAGTCCCAAGCCATTACAGTACAGCTCCCCATACGTAATCCCCAAACCATCTCCACAGCCCCCAGGTGGCACCATCCCCAGCAAACCAAACGGTTCTTCAGGCTGTCCATATGGGGCCACCCCAAGCAGCAGTGAGCGAACTCTGGATAATGACGCTATTCCTTCAGTGTATGCAAAGCAATCTGGTCAAAGGCAGTTATAATATATACATTATAAATATTTATACAATATTAATATTTACCGAATACTGCTCCTCATTCAAGCTGATCTCTATCAAGAAAAATGGGGTGAAGTCCAAGGTCAGAATTTTGTGTAACGTCACTTCGCTTGCAAACTTCTTGTGTAACTTCTAAATAAGTTTGTAGTTACGTCGGAGGTCTAAACACCAATGTGCACAATTTCAGTATTAAATCCTCACTGCACAGTTTTTAATTTACTCAACTCTGAATACCGTCCCTACTCTCTAAACTAAGAAAAATCGAGAAAAAGTTTTTTATTTGCTCTTTTCTCTATCACCCAGAAAAATAACTCATTTGTCTGAGCAATTGCACAACTCATATTCATACAAGCGAGCACAGAACTCATACTCCTACGAGTCTATTGGTTCCAATCTGGCTTATGATAGAGCAGCAACAAAGGCCTGGAGTGGCACTTTCATGTGTGGTTGAGGACACGATGTTAGATAAAAGCCTGACAGAAGTCAGAAAATGGAGAGCCCATGAGAACAAAGTGGACAAACGCATTCAACATCTAAGGTACTGAATTAATTTACTGCACAAAAAGGGGGAAAGTATCTTTTTGGGAAGATATTTTGGAAAGAGATAAAAAAGGATGTTTATGATTTACGTTTCCAAAAGATGGACACATGAAGCCATCTTGAGATGGACAGGCACACAGTCACCATCATCATCTACATGAGAGGCTTCTTTTCTTTTTTTTTTTTTTCTTTTCTTTTTTTTTTGGCTAAGTACATCAAGGTTGCTTCTTGTCATTCCCAAAAAGAGCAAAGGCACCATTGTTGTATGAGTTGCCCTGAGAGCCATCCTCAATAGGGCACCTAAGGCTAGGATGCAGCTGAGGCTTTTCAAAAGAGACTGATGGAGAGGAAGGAAAAAGGAACTAGAAACAAGCCTATACACATTTAGTCCTCCTGTACATGGGTGGGGGGGGATTGGGGAGAATACTGTCTCAACAACTGGTTCAATAGACAACTAAAAAGGGAGGAATGCAGTTCCATTAGTGAGTTGAACTTGTAGGGCTTTTTCAACTTGTCATGCATGTGTTACAAGGTTATTTTAGTTGTTAGAATAAAAAAAAAGACATAAAACGTTTTTTTTTTCACAGCTCTGTGGACAATTAATAATGTTGTATACAAGCCTGTTAAGAAATAATGCAGTGATTTATGAAAACCTTCAGAACATGTTATTTCAGCTTTCCCACTGTCTTAAAATCAGTGTGAATTAACTTCACAGTGGTCTCAAAACAGGTATTTCCTAAGCATTGCTAAAATTTATTGTTCTGAAACACCGTCCAATACGTCATGGAAACACCAACACCAACAATACAGCACTCATCATTAACCTGAATAACCTTACTGTCACAAGTCACATCTCTAGCTTCTCTACAGGGTCTTATGTCTTTCTAGTGCAGGACAAGCTTAGAATATTATTAAAAGGAATAAAAGTCTAAGCTTGTCCTAAATTGAAAATCCTTATATATAAACTAGAAGTGCAGTTTTAAATCTTAGCCATGGAGCTCAATGTAATGTAAGAGGATTCAGCTTTTTACACTTTTATACCAAATCTGAACAAGAGACCAAAGTACAGGAACATTAGTGCACCTTTATTTGTGCATCTTTATTCATACCTCTCCAGAAGATGCATGTGCTTGTTTAAAGACAGAGTCACAACCTGCTTTTTACAAAGCAAATAACCTAGCACGCTCAACCCTCTCCCTCGCGATTTTTTTTTTTTTTTCAGTTTCTTTGCAAAAAAAAATATGGATGTGTGTAAGCACTTGATGATTCATGCTTTTGAAGAGGAGACTGCAGTCGCTTCTCTTTCCTCTTTTAATTTATCCGGGACTGAAACCACTGCTGCTTTGACTTCGCCACTTGACTTGCATCTCTTTCACTGGCATTGCATGTAAATGCCTCACAGAAGAGACCTTCGAGATATGAAAATAAGACGGCAATAAAGCTATTATTTAAATGTTACCTTTTACACCAGTGAAAGATATACTCCCAATTTTCTAACTGTCCTTCTCACGTACACAAAACACTCTCACATTCACCGATTCACTTCTTACACATACACAAAAACACACTCTCATTCATAGCACTGTTTATATTTTATCTCTCATATTCATACCATGAAATGGAGATCTAGGAGGAAATCTGTAAAGATTTGTGTTTGGTGTGAAGTTATTCAAATTATTTAATGAATTACTTGTTCGGAAAATGCTCAGGTATGTGTGTGCTGCGTATTCTGGTGTGAACACATGTAGTGTCACCTCGGCTGCTTTAATCTTGAAGACAAATGTTATCACTGCAATACACACCATTGCAAATTAACAATAGTGCAGATGACTGTGAGATGCTGAGAAGAAATAAACAATAAGGCCAAGGTGAAATCTAAAAAAAAAAAAAAAAATCAAGCACACTCATTATATAGAGATAGATTTATGATTAACATGAAAGGCAAACATAATGACCCTAAGACTATTTATAAGGAATTCATATATTGAATGTTAAAACACTTATGTGTATCTAACACTTTTTTTTTCTTCTGCACTGCTGGAAATCCTATTACAGTCTCTAAAATTAATTTCATCTTCGTATCAACTTAACGTCGCTCGTGTCATTTTCCCCAAATGAAAACTAATTTCAAGTTTATAGGTATTCTAAAAAAAAAAAAAAAACAACAGATGACATTGAAAGGTATTTATTTATTCTCTCTCTCCCTCTCTCTCTCTCTCTCTCTCTCTCTCTCTCTCTCTCTATCATAAATGAGAGTTATTGCTGTATTTGTATTAATACATTGAGCTTGATTAAAGCAGTTTATATTGTCATTCAGGTGTATTATGTACCTCTTAAACCTCCATCTTGTGTGGAGAATGTTACTGCACTGTGACCGCAATCTTAAAGGTGATTAAGCTGATTAAGATAATAAAGCACTCGTTATCAAGCATGGCAAAGTCATGATAATTGGAGCAAATAATGAGATAATTATGGCTTGCATATTTTCCACAGATTTGCCTTCATGAATAGATATGTGTATATAAAAGAATCTTGTAAAGGAGGAAGACAAATGACTCAAGCAGGGCTGAAAATCATTATCAGAATCAAACTTGAATTATATCCCATATTATCTTTAATATATAAAATCCAGTATCTATTAGTATGTTTAATAACCATGGACTTGTTAATATGCAGCAAAGCAGAACTTGATAGCTGAACCATGGGAAATATAATAATTTAAACCAAGGTCCTCTGAAGGTAATGACACTTAAGAAACATGATAAAGATACTGTGCACTGTTCTCTATCATTAACGCTTTAATTAAAACACCTTCCTGAATCCCAGAACTCAATTACTTTGTTCAGAAACACTGCACACATTGACAATTACAATTCTACGCAAGTTCTTCAATATCTATGCTGCCAAAATAACCCTACTGAGAGGAAGGGGATGAAAAAATACTGACATAAACTGATTTATTGTCAGCAAGAGAGAATGTCTCTTTAATTATAACCTTTTCTGCTGATACTTCTGTAGCTCACATGCGCAAACACCATGAGAGATGTATTATAAAGACAGTTTTCAATAAATGTCCTTGATGATATAGACTAAAGCATTCAGCATATAAAAGTAATAAATAAAGGGCTAATTAAAACTGTCTGCTTGTGCCAGGGGGAAAAATTGTAGAGATAAACAGTGAATACATTTGCAAAAGAGCCAGTATGATACATCTCTGTTTTGTTTTTTTTGCTAAAAAAAAATAGCCTGTAACTACAGCAAAAGGCAAAAGAGCTCCTAGTCGGCCAGCGAACAAATGCATAAGTTGAGAAATGAATTTTTCACCACGCTTCATGATTCTCTGTACTCCCACACCCACCACTCAACTCCCCCTAAATTCTCCTGCATTAAGTGACTGGATTATAAAATAGCCTGTCTCATAACATCAGCTGCCCTTTAAATTACTCTCTTGATCCATCACGCATTGGAATTAATTAAGTTATAGTATGAGTAATAAAGAAGATGGATGGTCGGCAGGCCAAGATGTTCATGACAACAATGTGCGCCCATGTAAGGTCAGGAGTCTGGGTAATTGATGGATTTGTCAGCCAGTTTTCTTTGTGTGACAGTAGATCCCTTTGCTATCCATCACCACTGGAGCAAACAATGGGCTTTCAACAAAGATATGGTAATATACATAAAAAGCACATAAGCATTTAAAAAAAAACACCACTAAGCATAATCAGGATAAATATAAAACGGTCTGAAACAATGACAACATTGGCATGTAGATGATGCATGAACGTACAGAACACATGGATAGTGAGGAAGATAATGAGAAAGCCAAAGACCACAATTTCAGAAATGTCCTTCAGTGTCTGAGCTTCACCTTGCATCACTGAAACTACAACTGGAGTTGTGTGTTGTGTGTGTGTTGTGTGTGTGTTTTTTTGTTGTTTTTTTTTAGCCAAGCACATTATCAGCATGTGAAGCATCTGCTACACACTATAAAACATGGTTGTAGATGAGTGATGCTTTGGGGTTGTTTTGCTCCTAGTGATTAAGGGGCTCTTTGGAAGAGTCTTTAGGCCAAACCCATTTGCCTCTACCAGGAGGTTAAGACTTTGCCATAGATAGATTTTTCCACATAATAATGACCCAAAAATACAATCTAGTCAACACCGAATTTGTTGTTTGAACACGAAATCTGTATTTTGCAACGTTATTTGATATGTGATATGTGATTTGACACCATACTGAAAAACGTGGTGAATTTAAAAGGTCGGTTCACGTCCAGAAACATAAGAATACGTAGGAGTTTGCGATTTTCTGCAATGGAAGAAGTGGTCCAAGATCTCTCGACAAGAATTTTCAAACCCCTTTAGACATTACCAGAAGAGACTCAATGCTGTTATCCTCTCCAGAGGAGGCTTAACCAAAGATTATCAATATTTTGGAAACCTCTACTGCATCCCCGTTTGTTTCAAGCTGAAAATATCACTATGTGTGTTATTCATGTTATATGTTCATTTCTTCCCATTTTCATGAAGGCTGCCGGTAATTCTAGAGCTGACTGTGAATGAGTAGGCTGTGGATGCAGGAATGCACAGTGAAATCTGAGGGGGCTACCAGTCATTCACTGTCAATGCTGTCAGCGCTGTCAAGTAAGACTGCAGGGCCAATTAGGGAACAGAAAGTATGTCACTCCCTGGAACCATACTAAAGGGTGGAAGATTGGAAGAGTATTATTTAGAATAAATCCACCAAGGCCAAAGCACACCATTAAGCATTATTAGTATGTATGTATGTAAAGCATTTATTCATTCATTTGTTCATTTATCTACGTATGTATTTATCTGAAGAGTCAGAACACTCAGATTTGAATGACAAATGCATTTCATTAACGTAGATGGCAATGACAAAAGAATAACAATGCTGTCACTGTATTTGTTTTCTGAAAATGTCTTGACTGTGTCACAAATCTGTCCTCCTAGTTTAATTTGTTAATCTCATCTACATTATGGTGCATTACGAAGCCTTGGTTTTCTCATATACCCAGTTTCTCTATGTCTAATTTTACTTCCTGGTTTCGACCCATGCTTGTTTTCTCATGTATTGATTATGGATTATCCTTGTTTGGTTTTGCCTGCCTGTTTTCTGACCCCTGCCTGGAATAATGATGATGATTAATGATTTACCCCAATAAACTACATGTTGATGTGACTTTTTAGAATTGCATCCTGTCTCATCCACTACACGCATGTTATAGAGTGATTGTTTGACTGATTTAACTGGTGGAAAAATCCAGATTCCCACCTTTGATAGAAAAGAGGAGGCATTTCCATTTGAACATTTAATGCTGTAATCAGCAGACACATGTTTTATCACATCCATTGCGACCCCAGAACCCTCGATGGGCCAAGACTGAAAGATAAAGGAGGGATAAAGCGTGCAACCTACATGCGAAGGTAAGGCTGGCCTTGCGGCTTACGATGGTCCCAAATGAATTGGAGGCAAAGCATTGGTAGATCCCAGAGTCCTTGTCTTTGTTCAGCTGGGTGATGCGGAGGTTTCCACCAAAGAGGGTGTAGCGCGAATCAAATGTTGGATCAATGCTGGTGCCATTGAGTTTCCACCTAAATGAGAAAGACCAAATAACAGTATGAGGTCATATGTACAAACTGGTGAAGGTTCAATGTTAATACTGCTTATAGTGGAAAATTAAACACATGCTTGCTTGATATTTATTTAAATCTACATTAGCATCTTAGTTAATGCATTCATTTATCATGACATAATCTTATCTAGTATTCTACTGTAAATTATACATGAATGACTAAGGACTGCAATATTTCATATGCGCATATAATATCAGATCTGACATCCAACCAGTGAGCCAGAATTTGACTGGGCCACAATAAAGAGCACAACTTCTACTCATCCATCTTGCTCGAAACCCAGTCAAACCACATCAAAAAGGGACTTAATCACGGCGGAGGAGCAATTAAAACTAATAGGTGCAGCGAGCACTTGGCAGGCCTGAGCTCTATAGAGGGCTAGGTGATCATTGCACAAATTTGCCTGATCACTGAAGGATGTAATTCAGTCATGATGGCAGCTGATTCTTCTCTTCCCTTATTAAAGCAAATGAAACGCAAAAATCAATATAGCTAAATTCCATGCTGCTCTTGCTCGAGATCTATGTCATCATTCATGTGCAAAGCATCCATTTCAAAATATTATATTAACTCTTTTTCGATTGATAGTGTCCAAAATAAGGTTAACTGAAAACAGAGTGGGGGAAAATGGTTGTGGTGATGGTTTTAATTAAATATGACAGGGCATATTTAGAATTTCTGACAATGGACTAGAATGGCAATTATTCAACCATTAGGCAAAAATGGATAGATTTGCTCTGTTATGGTGTGTCGCTGGTAATTACTACAGTATATACCACCTTGGTCATGTGATATCTGTCAAAACAACTCAGTGTTTGCTTTTCACTGTTTGTTGTACACAGATGCATTACATTTTCCTAAACAAAGCAAGAGGCAGACCATTTGCACTTACACAAAATTGTGCGTGCAAAATTGCATTTCTCTTAAAAAACATGCCGCACATCTTTTAGCCTATCGCAATATCTAAGTTCTCAGGAGTGTTAAGAACATATTCTACCACCATATCACAGTAGACAGACAATGTGCAATTCACCTGATAATATAATATAAACAAATCGAGCCACCTAGCACTCAGTAGATCTCTCTTTTCTTAAATGACAAGAAGTTCAGTAAAATAGGCTTGTTGAAAGAGTGTGACAGGTTTAACCTGTGTCATGAAAGATGTTGCAGTGGATTATGCTACAGCAAATGTCATGTATATATTATTATAACACCTAGTCTTGGGACGCAAAGGATATTATCTGATATTTGACATTAGTCAAACACAAGTCAAACATAAGTAAATGATAGGTTCCTCCTTAAATAGCTCAGTTAGTCGTGGTAGTCTCTACTTCATATTCCTTAAAAGTAATGGAACATTTGTGGGTATTTCTACAGATCCTGAATAAATTGCAAACTTTCTGATAATATATGTGTGGTAAATTCTTCATGCTGCTGACAAAAGTATTGATCTGGGTTTAGTTCTAAAAAAAAATCCCAAACTTTGCACATCCTTCTGAACACCATTAAATCCAAATTTTTTTAAAAAATGGAAAGAATATGACACAACCATGACTGTGCCTAGAGGAGGCCTTCCACAAAATATTAGTGAACAGATAGGGAGCGCAATAATCAGCTAATTAACCAGGAGGACAAGGATAAATCTGAAGGAGCTGGAGAGATCCACCACTCAGATGGGAGAAGCTGTTCACAGGACAACCATAGCCCTGACACTCTACAAAGCTGGGCTTTATGGAATTGTGGTGAGAAAAAAAGCCATCTGAAAGCCCATTTGGAGTTTGCCGAAAGGCAACAAATGTGGAAAAAGTTTACCTAGTTTACCAAAGTTGAACTGTTTGGTCTTGGCACAAGGTGCTACATTTAGTGGAAATGATGTAGCTATTACAAAGCAAAGCATATGCAACCAAATATAAAGGGTTATTTACTTTAATTTACTTTAAGGCTATATGTTCCTATACTTTTGCTCACCTAAAAATTGGGTGGTCTACCACCAAAGGTGCCATGTTCTACGTTTAACACATCTAGATGTAAAAAAAGCTGAAATTCTGATATATTGTCTCCGATTAATCTTTTGCTCTTGAACCCAAAAACAATAATGTATAGCAAAGACAAAAGGATTGGCCTTGCCAATAATGTGTAATAAATATAATTCTATTTATTTTGCTGAACTCTATTAGAATGGATGTGTTGGATGTGTAAGTTACTTATTGCAATGTGGTGATCCACAAAAGGGTGAAAGTAGCCTCAATATTAAGACTAATGACATCAAAATGGAGCATTGCTTCCATTATTACAATCAATTCTAAGTAGTAATGGAGCTCTGCTCCTGGTGGACTTGCCTCCTGGGGAGTTTAATTCCAGTTGTAATGTAACACAACTAATCAGGCTGTGAGGTGTTGAGAAGAATCTGAACAGTGAAGCAAATGTGTTAGATTAGGGCACAAACTAAATTCTGCTAGAGGGAATAGATAATGCACACTTTAGTGATTTCCTAGCTCCTCCACCTTTGTTTCTACTACTAGCCAAGTTGAGTGTTAATGCAGGGAGAAATGCCAAAATGCAGTGGGAAGATGATTGAACTTGGTCAGAGACATAAAAACTAAAAGATTTTTAAGCTTCTTAAAGGACTGTTGTCCTATATTTAAAAAAAAAAACAAAACGACCAAAAAAAAAAACATTGCATCAGACAATCTGTGAGCTGCGGATGAGCAAGTGGCACGAATCTTTGTCCAACTACACAACGTGTACTTGTGAATTTAACCCAAGTCTGTGTAAAGATTGATCAGACCACCTGGTGCTTAACACGATGCTCAATGATAGGACGTCCAGTGTATGCGACAATGTTCTCTTTTTTCAGCTCGTATATTTCAATAACATGTTTTCACACCAGAAATTTCACTGAAAGCAATTTGGCATTAACAACATTTCATTACAGATGCATTGTCAGACAAGTCAGTACGGGTGTCAGCACAATGCTATTGAAAAGAAAAGAAGAGCAAGAGAGAGAGAGAGAGAGAGAGAGAGAGAGAGAGAGAGAGAGAGAGAGAGAGAGAGAGAGGAAAGACAAACAAAAGACAAAGACATCCATAACTACAATCTGACAATTGTACAGTTGAAACTGGCAATTGAAAACTGATTATATTTCTTAATATCTATATCTAAATAGAATATATCTATAATATATATTCATATCTTATTAAATCTACTACAGAGCTTTTTTCCCCCCTGTCTTTTCTTATCTATCTTCAAGATGATCATTTCCAGATCAGTCAGGTTTAGCAACTCTTACAAGATGATAAACAAGATGAAAAGCAAGTTGAGTATGCTTGCAAATACATTCAAGCACAGACGGAGGTCTTCGTATGCATTTACAATGACAAATGTTTCATTATGTAATACAAAATTGACCATTTTTATCTGCGTTTCTGTAAAGAACTCAATGACCGGATTTACTGTGAGCAGAATATTGAAATAAGACTGGACTTTTACACATACAAACAGATGCAACACTTTCTGTGAGGAGTGCCTACATTTGGCCTTCATAACACTCATTCACAAGCATACGTCTTTTATCTCTTAAAGCAATAATGAAGTTAGGCTTATGTCAAAACCCACGATATGGCATGAGTTGTTATGAAGTATATGGCTTTGCATTTACATTAAACATGACACGATGAGAAGATTAACATGAGAAGATTAAAAGAAACAAAAAACAAACAAAAAAAAACATAGTTACCATTAGTGGTCACCTATTTGAGACTAATGTATCTATAATTTTAACCTTCAATAAGCATCCATTTTCACCAAATATTAAAACCTTCTGTGAGGTGTCCACTTGCTGTATCTAATTCTTAGAGGAGCATAGAATTAAATGCTCCTCAGCTGAATTTCTGGTAGTCCGTTTGCATTCGAAACAATACAATGAAGCGCGATTCAAATACAGCTTCAATTAAGTACGAAGCCCATACGCCAGCCACACAAACAAACAAGCTTTAATTCCATCAGACGAAAGCGGTAATTCAGATTGCATTTCGAGCACTTTTCATAATACAGTGACAATCCCAATCAGTCAACCAATCATGATAACCGAGGGTTGTTCTCTTTTTTCTCTTTCCTATAAAGACAAAATCACACAATACCTTTAATGTCACCTCACAGGTTTTGACAAACATGAGACAAGTTAATTAGATTAAAAAAAAAAAAATTAAAAAAAAAAAACAGCTTGTCATGTTACTAAGACACTAGAAACCACAAAGTCTTGAAGTCTTTCCCATGGCAGAAAACTTACTGACAGTTAATCACTTTCTAATTATCATTACCATTAAAATGATTTGTACTGTGTTAGATTTTACACTTTGCTGCCAGCTAATTTCAGCTGATTTTTGATTATTCTCATCTTTAAAAAAAATAGTGAACTCAGATTAAACTCATTATATTCATCTAATGTATATCCAATATACATTTTTAGATTTTTACATTAATGAACCCAAAACATTCCCCACTGACATTGACAGGAAGCGAAGGCGTCGTGTCAGCGCATCCCTCAAGTGGGAAAACCAAGAGACAAGAGACCACTAATGTAAGATGAGAGGAAGGGGCGGGGCTTCCAGAGTGTCAATTAATATCAAAGCGTTCAAACATAACTGTCAGTCAATCTAGCTTCACATATTGGATTGGCTCATTTGCTGTTTTTATTGGGCAAAAAGGAAGACGTCTTTTTGTGTATTTTTAGGGATAACCCATAGCAGCATACTCCACTATGTAAAAGGCATAAAGGTTGGTATGTCTGTAGTGTCAACAGCTCTATCAGGTTGGGACGCTGGTGGAGTAATAAGAGAAGATGCACATGAGACCTCATCAGCATTGTTGCAAAATGGGAATGGTACATGTTTTATGGATGTACTGTATTTGAAGGCATTATGCTTAACTGTATAAGTAAAGGTAATCAGAAGAATCAGCACCTTGAAGCTGATCTACTTCATTTACCCATGTGTTCACATTTAAACAGACATTATGCAGCATTATGAAAACATCTGGCTCTGGAGACAGTAGAAGTTTCATCTTAAAACCTCCTCTGTTGGCCATATGGAGGTAAACCTAAAGCTGTCTTTGCACAATAGCTAAGAAACACAGGTTTCATTTATCTCCAGGGCTCTATGGACTTAAATTGACTGAGGAATGAAATGACTTTACGGGAGGGAGGGCAGGTTAGCTTCTCAGGCTAAAATGGCTAACAGCACGATAATGAGTGCGGCAAGCATAGCGCAACGGCTTGCAGTTTAATGACTTTTGAAAGTGATGGACTTGGGAGCTGCCACGAGGAAGACGTTCACCTTGAGGCCAGGCGATTTGGCCAAGCTGACAGGAAACGGGAAGAGGCTTATTAGATCGTCCATTAGGCTACCTCAATCCTGGGGGAGTAAAATAGACCTGTCTGCACACAGAAACCTCAGCTGCTGCAGTGAAGAAAACTGCATTGATCCGTACAAGATATTTGGCGTAGACGGAACACGCTTGGATTCTGCGAAATTAATGATCGATGTTGTTGAGAAGTCGCATTGTTTCAAAGTCTTAAAGAATCACACATCTACACAAGCTCATACTCGTGTCTTTTGTTTAGCGGAAGACAGAAGAGGCATTCGTTTCTTAATTGTCATTTTAAAAATATCTTGCGATTTTTTTAAAGCAGACTAGTGGCTAGTTTACGGCAATTACAGTTGCATATAATATACTGTATATTGTAGATGTAATGTGATTATATGCAAAACGTGACATTATTTTTGGGAAACTAGACTCTCTACTAGAGTAATTGGGAATGGCAGAAAAGGCACTGACCTCATTTCTACATAATTGCCATGCTCAAAAAAAGTAACAAACTTATCTGTATTACTTTCGTAAACATTTCTTGCCTTCCTTTTTGATCGGGTTTGAAATCTCCAGGTTACGAGTTATTATGGGTAGAAACACTAACAAAAATCACCTGTAAAATGGCGGAGGCTGTCCTTGAGCTTCACAACTAAACACAACCTCTTGGCTTTTCTCCAAGGAGTCCACCGGGAATACGATGCTGCCAGGCTGCTTGGTGATAATGGGAGCCTGCAGTACATTGTCCACTGTCAGAGAAAGAGAAATGAGAGAAATGATAAGCAAATTTCATTCGCATACTGCCAGCTTGCTTGCAAAACAAGCGATTTATAATGGGCCCAGAACTGACCAAGCTTAGTAGCTTCTCTTAGACAGAAACAACCACAAGGAGATTAAACATATCAATTGACGATGTTTGACACCACTGCCTAGGCAACAGTTTTAGGGAAGCTTTTTTTTTTTTTTCTCTCATGTCAATTTGCATTACGCTTTAGCCAACACTGTAGTAGTGGTAGTGTTACGGCAAATGAGTGAGCAAATAGAGTTGTGGTTTGTTGCTCTGTCTAAAATGTCACAGTGGTGAGATTCCTCCAGTTCAGCACTGGAAGACTCAAAAGTCATGTGCTGTGACCCATTCCATAGCTTATTATTAATTGATAATAATAATAGTAATAATAATAATAACAAACCAATATAGTTTATGTTCATTTAGCAGTATAAACACTGTGTGGAAATATACACACAAAACATTTTTACATGTTTTTCCTTTCAATGGCAAGTTTGTGAGCACGGGTCTACACGCAAAATAGTAGATCAAGGTCACTAGTTCAGTTGTCATAGTAACAAATCAGTGCCGCATCACCCATCAGGCACATCAGACTATTCATCACGTCACATGACCTCGTCACATGCGCTCTTGATTGCACTCACTTTTTTTTGTGCTTCTCTTTGATTAGTGTCCCTGTTTTTCCCTAGCGCTTGTTTCTCTCTGTGTATGATTCTTGGTTCGTCTTTGTTTCTTTTGTTTGTCTTTTGTTTCATTAAAAGCCTGCACTTGTATCCGTCTCTACAACTTTGTTGGAATCAGGTGTACCTGTACCTCATTAGCTCACCAGCCTTTGAAAATTCAGTCTCACTGTAAGTCAGTTCCATTTATTGTGTTTTCAGTTATATCACATTGTGTATTTCATGTACGGTTGCCTCAGTGTAACGCAGTCTCCCAGGACTCACAAGAAAAGTTCCTACCACGATTGACGTGTTGTTCTGCTAGGGAAGCACCTCTAAGCCCAAGTTTGCACAAATTCAAAAGAACTCAGAAGACTAATTCACCAACGAATATATGATTAATTGATTTATATTCTTCATTATGTTATTCCCTTACTACCACTATAAACAAGCCAAATGTTTTTTTTTTTGAGTAAAAATTGTAAAAAGCAAAAAATAATTGTGGAGCATTAGTTGGTAAAAACAAATGACTTTACAGTAAGAGTTGGATTCAACTGGTGCAAATACAACATGCAAAACAAGTGAACACAGGCTCTTAAGGATGGTTTAAGTAGTGTGAAATTCTCCAAAGGTCAGCTGGCTCACACTCAAGCAGCAGTAGCTCTGGCATTTCCAGTCCAACCCCCTGAACTAGCACTGCTCATTTGAGTTCCATGCAGAAACGAGTAAAAGCTTTTTAGCAGCAGGGAATCTCAGTGCAAGACTGTACAGTAAAGGAAAGGGAAAAAATCATTATTATTGTTTCACTCTTTGTGTGTGAGCCACATACTGTAGACATGATTTTATATTTGGGCTTTGTCCTATAAATTACATGCTATCTTCTGCAGACAAGTACTGATTTTAGATTTTTTTTGGTAGATTTCAGTAAAGAACAAATATTCCAAAATATATTATATATATATATATACATTCACCTACCACCTTACTAGGAACACCTGTACACCTACTCATTCCACCAAGTGAAGTCAAGTCAAGTTGAGTTTTGTCATTTCAGCCATATACAAGTACATAGTGAAGCGAAACAACGTTTCTCCAGGACCAAGGTGCTACATAAGACAAACACAGAACAACACAGAACTACAGGGACTACA
>CM074946.1:5599252-5616674 GCA_037577455.1 Pangasius macronema
GAACCCTATGGGTTAGGAATGGGATGGCACTTAAGTTCATATGTGAGTCAAGGCAGGTGACCGAACACTTTTGGTAAAATAGTGTATGTCAGGAAACACAATACATATTACATATAAAACATATTACATAAAAAACACAAGGAGATTCTACCTGCAAGTGTGACAACGTCTCCAGAATATTAGTCTCAGATTCTCCAAGATGCCTAGAAAAACTTACTAGCCAATTTCTTTATAAAACTGTATGAAGCGCACATGTGACTACTGATTATTATAATCCTGTTCAGGAAATGCAATTTATTACAATTATATTAGTCAAAATTGCAGCAACATTACTGAATGGCATGTCTTCTTATGAAATTGAGCACATAACTTTTTTAATAATTGTTCATTTATCACATAACCATAATGGCTTAATTTGTTTAGTTCAATAAATTAATATGTTAACTAGAGATCACAAGTCAAGATAATATACGGTCTTTTACTTAGAGTTATTTCAATACAGTCCATGTTGTGTGCCTGGGACCTCATATAAACTCTTTTCATCATTGTGGATTCCATCATACTTGGCAAACTGCACCAGCCAAAGATTATGTGATGTATTTCACAGGGACTGAATAACCTTTATTTACACAAAGTGAATGCATCTCTTCCACCCTCCTTTCCTCACTTCTTTCTCTCAGCGTATGTGTGCACTTGCAGATAAAAGGCTTTCAAAACGAGCTCAGTAGATGAAATCTACCTAGGTTGGAGAAAATAGAAATTCTAGACTCCAAAGCTCTCTAAGGGTGATGTAGGATGTGAGGACTGAAAATATCTACTTTGTGCGATCTCATCTATGGAGAAAAAAAATGCATGAGTGATGCCTGTTCCCTAATGTAAACACAAAAGAATGGCATAAGCTCTGTAGATTGATGTCAGTTGGTGATGTAAGTGTGCCAAAAGGTTAAGACCAAGTAAACCTTGTGTGATTGAAAACACCAGTAAACATGCGAGTAAACTAATTTTCTAGTCTTTCCTGAAGGTACAGCAGGAACTGAATGTATACTCTAATGCCAAAAATAAAACTATTTTGGCAGATTTAGGCTCCAGGTATAGTCTTGTGGATATTACATTTAAAAACGCCTGTCCTTTCAGAAGTAATACTTAACAATACACCAGCTGCTCGACTAAACATGAAATGAATTGTTCCATGCTATATGTAACCCTTATCTGATAATTTTCTTGTTAAATGGAGTAATATCAAGCACTGTAGGAAAGGGCTCAAGGTTATGAAGAAACGGAGGTTCGCATTGTTTCTGCTCTGCAGGAGCTTCTGAATGATATATATCGAGCAAGGGGATGTGCAGAAAGCTTGGTGAAAAGACCATCAGAAAGGGATATCTTCAAACGATCAGGAAAACTGCACAAATACCAGGTGGTCCTGTCTATATGTGTTAGTGATCCTTGTAAGAGATTATTGACACTGCAAATTACTTACAAGTTCCAGCAAAGCCTCCGGCTTTATTCCGAGTTTCACAATCAGCCCCCAAATAGTATGGCATTTGATATTACTGCGTTTGGTAAGTATAATACTGTTTGAGTGCATAGCTGTGTCTGACATGAGACAATCTATTCATGTCAGGCCCTCAAAAAGGATTGGAAGGGATTATGATTTTAGTCGGGTAGAAAAAAAAAAAAATCCTCTGTCAGGATTTTCCACTCAGTGTTCTCCCACATAGTTCGAAAGCAATAAGTGCCCAAGGCAAATTTTATCGGCCTTCCCTTGAGAGAGAGAGACGCAAGTCCAGAGAAAGCAGCTCTCTGATCGGCATGAAAGAGACGTTTTACAGCCAGAGGCCCTGAGTAACACCAACAAATCTTTTTAAATAAATCAACTAACAAGATGGATAGACAGGGGCCAAATCCTGGATTCTTAAGCATCCCACCATGACTATGTAGCAATGCAACAATGCAAATAGCTAAAAAAAAAAATGAGAAGGGCTTAGGGCAGGTTTGATGGTGCCTTTATAGAAATTGGAACAAAAGCAAATAAAATGGTTTCTGAAAATGTTTTCTCTCATCATAGGAATCTGGCGCTAGTGTTTATTTGATGAGTTCAATTTGTTTCAGGGGTGACAAGGATTTGCATGAGACCAAATGCGAGAATTGATTTGCATAGCATTGTAATGCCACGGTGACACCCTTTGCTTTTTACTCACACTCTACTCTTATTTTCTCTTTCTTTCGCTCTGTCGTCCTCTGGATTTCTCTCAGTCACTAATCCTGGTACAGCCACCAAAAGCAACCTCAGTTGCTTTGTCCCTTTAATAACTAAATCAATCACTGGCTTCTGAGAACGCTAGGACTCTCGCCACATGGCAAGCCTATTTCAGGCACTGCCTGACAAAGCCATACCACCTCAAATTAGTTTAGACCTGATAGACACAAGATTTATCATCTACTACCCCATCTCTTCCCTTCTTTGAATCAGTGGGCTTCAGACTCGATGAACTTGCAAGTAATTGAAGGATGGTCACAGATGGTCAGAAATCAGCTCACTCTAACATGAACGCTGGAAACTTCCTCTTTCTTACTAATTCAGAACTAACTGCAATTCATCTCATAATTTCTGCACATTTTACTGATTGTGTTTCATTTCATTTTATCCAATCCAATTTGTACCTTTACTTTAGACGTATTAACATTTATAAATTTACTTCTTGTGAATTTATTTCCCTGTGTAAGATCGTCTCGTATACGTACAAAACACACACACACACACACACACACACACACCCACACACCCACACACACACACACACACACACAAACGCACACACACACAATATCAATTTACATGTCTGTCACTGATTCTTGCTGAGAACAAACAGGGTAAAATATATGCTATGAAATGTGATAAAAAAAAACACTATAGCTGCTTCTTTCATGAAAAGAAAGAAAGACAGGAGCTATGAGAAAATTGTCTATCGAAATTGCTGTTCACAAAAATCCCCAATGGGTTTCTTGGCCTTACAAACCATAAATAACACGGTCACCAAATGATTTGTTTTGAAAGTCTGTCTTTTCTCCATCACGGACCATTGAACAAAGGCCAAAAAGGGAGTGAGAAATGGAGAATAAAGGAGTGTTGTGCTCGAATATGTGGCCTGAAAGATTATGTATCTGAATCTGCAAATTAATCAGAAATGATGTCCACTGATGGGCCATTTGACATTCTCAATGCCACCAAATGGAAAAGCCCATAAATGTCTAATCAAGCACCTTCTCTACATCTGTAAGCTCTAAGAATGATAACAGCCCTGAGGATGGAAGATTATGTTGCTCAAATGTGGAATTGATTACATATGTAGTTAGCAACTAGTGCTTTGTGTGTGACGAAGCTTTAAAAAAGCCTTGAGGTGTGCTCTTGGGATTTTTAAAAGAAATGTTATGCGTAAGAGGAAGTGTGTTGGATTTCATATGAATGCAGCAAAAAAGAAATATAATCAAGCTCCAGAGATGCCAAGCTCACGTCACTCGTGCCTGACCTGATCTCAAGCTGACACTTCAGTCTCTCCTTGAAGGAGCATGTGTTTCCTCTCTCTGTGAAATGCTAAGCTAAGCTGAGACAGTTTAGATGGCACATCCAGGTGCTTACCAAAAAAAAAAATAATAATAATGTTGAATGTCAAGGTAGAGGCAACCGCCCTGCTAGCAAAGTGGCTAGGAGCAAAAGAAGAAGCAGCCCGGGAATTAACATGCAGAGTGCATTCTGTGGAAGTGAGTTGGGCGAGTGTGTGTGCGCGTGTGTGTCCGGCGCCGGGGTAATGGCATGCAAGCAGGCCAGACATAAAGACTGATGTGTGCACATATGTGTGTGTGCATGTGTGTATATAGTGAGCCCTGTCACTGTGTTGCAAGGTAACTAAAGAAGACGTCTTGTGGGTACAAACATCACCGCAGCCACCTTTTGGCATTCTGAACAGCATCTCTCCATGCCCACTCATTTCAACAGCCAGACTTCCACCTCGGCTGTTTCACCAGGTAGTGACCTTTCCCGTCACTCCCATGATGCTTAGAGGAAGTACATGACTAAAGCAACTGGAAGCCTACTACTGACTGAAACTGCAAAGGCACTGAGATCACTCAATGAAAAGGACCTATGGGCTCACACATTATCTATTTTAACTCTATCTTTAGCTTAAGAAATATAGGGGAAAAAACTCATGAAATGTGTGTGTGTGTGTGTGTGTGTATGTGTGTGTGTGTGTGTGTGTGTGTGTGTGTGTTTCCTCAGTGTGCAACACATGCATTTGAGTTCTTTAAGAAGGCTACTTAATGCAAGAAGTCAAGCACAGTACAACTGTTACTATTTTATGAGAAATATATATTTCTTTAAGTGTCATTCATATTTCATATATTTCATAATTTCAGAATTCATATTTCCACACACACACGCACTCACGCACAATTATTATTAGCGATGAAGAATACTAATGAAGCAGCAGGACAGCAATTATTTAATGTTAACTATAAATCACAAACGCTTTGCATTTTAGTGAAAGCACATTCGCAATAATTATACCCATTAAGCAAAACAGAACTATAAAACATGTAATTTTATATATATACCTACACACACACACACACACACACACACACACACACACACACACACACACACACACACACACATATATATATATATTTATTAGGTAAACTCACATTACATTTCACTTTATTATTGTTTATAGAAAAGTATATTTTGTAAAATATCCTGAGAAAGTGAGAGGAAGAGAGAAGATTTATTTGCAGGTTACTGGATTTTCTTTTGTGCTCGTGAACAGTGAGAAGTGCTGCCTAAAAATGAATAATGTAAAAATTCTACTTTGAGTTTTTTGAAGCTTATATTTAAGACATATGAATGTATAAAATAGTCATTTTCTTAGCTTACACTGAAAAACAAAAAAATCATATCTCGGCAAATAAAAATATCTTGAATATAGGTAAATTCAACGAATATTTCTCTTTATTAGATTGTTTTTAAACAAATGTAAGATTATTAAGTCTATTTATAGATATTTTACTCATGTCAAACTTGAAATTGTCTTGTTCTACTGGCAGATCATTCTTTAAAGTGTATCAGTAAATATATCTGTAAATAGGCTTAGTGGTCTTATATTTGTTATATAATAATCTCATAATGAGAAATATTATATATTTTCCTTTATTCACCTAATATTCCTTATATCTTTACTTGCGGGTCCCTGGAGGACTGGTGGTTTGGCCTTGGTGCTCTCAGGTTCGATTCCCGGCTAGAGAACCAGCCCCAGTCACTGGGTTTGCACACGGCAGTACACTTCAGTACCGGTCCCAAGCCCCAAGCCACCCAAACCCGGATAAAATCGGGGAGGGCTGCATCATGAAGAGCATCCGGTGTAAAATCTGTGCTAAAATCAAATATGCGGACCACTGATCCATTGTGGAAACCCCCAATGGGAGCAGCCGAAAAAAAAAGAACAACATTCACGACATCTTCCCTTGATAAGATTTTTTTTTCGCGGTGCAGTTTCCCTAATCACTCTAACTGCAAAGAGATATATAATATTAACCTAGAAAAAAAATCTGAGCATTATTAATCCAACTGGTCCAGCTTTCAGTCATATGAATATGTTTTTTAATCTTAATTTCCTGTTTAATCTCCTCATTTTTATTCAAAACAATATCCTCACTAGCAGCTGACCCTTTATCTCCAAACTGTCCGCTCAGATCCTGTTATTTTAGCATATTAATTAAATCCCTCAACCCCATTATGTGTATCTTATTATAGAAATGTGATGAATGTTTGCCAATTGGGAGTGTTTGGAAGTGTTAGTTCCGGTCTCGGCTCTGCCTCCTTGTACGGCAAACCTGTCCTAAATACATATGAATAAGGTGACTTCACAAAGAGTAGCTGGTATGCATCAAGGAAATTCTTAATAAGATCCTATTACCTGCAAGATACCCCATGAATGACTGCAGCACCAGTAGTTTCCATAGCAACTTCATCTTCGGGTTTCGTGGGTCAAAGATGACTTACATCCGATCACGTATGTATGGAATTCCAGGACTTGGAAGCACGAAGTGAGACCGGTTTTGTTTTTTCTTAACCTCTACAATTACGCAAGTCTTCTTACCTAAAAAAGAACAGCTTCAGTAAGAAAGGGTGAATATGCACTGTGCATCATTTTAATGACACATCAACCCCCATTTACTGAACACAACAGCACCAAATATGAATAAAGTTGCATGCAAAGCTAACACTGAACTTGCCTTTTTCCCTGATCTTAGCCATACAAGATGTTTCAAATATCACTGCAAAAAAAAAACAAACAAACAAACAAAAAAACAAAAAAACAATAATAATAATTTGCAAGTGAAAAATCTTGTATATGGGCAAATGTTATCTAATTTTTCTTATTATAAATTACATAAATTATTATAATGTTATTAATCTATTTTAAACGCTCTTACACATTTCAAGCTTCAAATCTAAGTCTATTGGCAGATCATTTTGCTTCTTTCTAGAAATAAATGCTTGAAATGAACAATATTTCAAGCTTGAAATTAGCACCAAAAAAAAAAAAAACATATATATTTTTTATAAACAGATTTAATAATCACATTTTTTTTCACGGTTTAAGATTTTTTTGCTGTGTAAACTTATTTGCAAATTAGTAGTGCACCTGGCATTATAGTCTGTCTGGGCCACTGAGGAAGCTGGGCATTACAATCAAACCTGCTTTCTTAATCAAAGTACTGTTGTTATTCAAATGTATTCCCACCTGTACAAACACAACAGCCATCATGATGTTCCCCAAGCATGTGCAGGGGGTGTATGAACGTCTGTATTTATAAAGTATTGCTAAAAAGGAAAGGCTGGCGTCAACAATACATTGCCAACTGAACAGCACATGAGAGCTAAACAGCTGATATACAAATTCGGAGCCCAGTTTCATTAACCGAAGTCCTAGGTTCCAGCACTCCCCCATCTCCCGGGTGCTCAGGAGGGCTGGAAGATAGTCTGAAGATGTTTGTTGTGCGTGAGTGAAGAGGAGAGGAAGCAAACTGTTTTTCTCCGCAGTGGAGGTCCCAGGAGCATCACCACAGAATCAGCGCCAGGACTCAAAGGCTGACATTGTCAGAGGGAGAGAAATTATTCAAGAACCATGGGCCCTTTTCACACAGCAAAAGCGCAGCACTGAATGGAAGTGTAAGAAAATCAGTCATGTGCTGTAAGGTCTGTAAGGTCTGTAAGGTCTGTAAGGTCTCTGCCTCTTCCTGTTAGGAATGCTCCATCTTTTGATTGTTTTAAGACATTCCTCAAAACATATCTCTTTAGTGAAGCTTTTAGGTTATAATCTTACCGTTGTTGTTATTGTGTTGTCATTATGATTGCTATCATGGAGTTGTGTTGTTTCTTTTATGGTTGTTTTATACGGTTGTAGCGCCTTGAGTGTAAGAAAGGCGCACTGTAAATAAAATTTATTATTATTATTATTATTATTATTATTATTATTATTATTATAAGGTCACAGCATCTCATACAAGTGCTTTGAGAATAGCCACATTATTATTTCACATTATTAGAATTTTTAAAATTGTAAAATGCAGTTAGTTATTTTGGTTTGTATTCATTTTTAGCAGAGCCATTTTTATTTTGTGTTTTTCAGCATTTTTTAATGCGAAAACTGACCCCAGCCTTTACTTAGAGTCAACAACCTAATTTCAAATGTTACATCAATATTTATGCAGAGGTCTGTATTCCGAGTCAGCCGATGCAGGTGCTTAAGTTGATTTTCTGGGCAAGCCCGCTCAGATTGTTATAATTAGTTGTGTGTAGCTCACATCTCCAAGGTTGGCAGATTTCCTTGAGTAGATATGTCTGAGACGGGGTTCCTCAGTAGCATCTAGACCACTGCCTTTATACATAAGCACTTGCTTCGGGGATATAAAATGCAGACTGAATAAACAGATCACATTTTCTTTTTCTATCTGTCAAACGCAATATGTAATAAGGTAACATAAACGCAAGAGACAAAACGAAGAACAGCAAGCATTCGAGTAATAATCTAATGGGATTTTAGTATATTAACAATATCGTGTTGTCTGAAATGTCCTAGTCATTAATCACAGCTAATTGTTGTTATCACTTTAAGTGTTGTTCTATTGATCATAAAACATTTAGTCTTAAGGATAAGCACTATTTATGATTAAGATTAAGAAAAAAATGGGTCTTTAAATGGATAATATGATTAATAAACTAATAGCGTCTCATTTAAGTATTTAATATTGGTCTCATATGAGATTCCATAGTTTTTCTCAGCATATGTATAATACCCAAGACATAAATTTCAGCCCTGGACTTATTAACGCTCCTTGCTCAAGCCAATATCGGCACAAGAAAATGTGCTTAATTTCAAGTTTAGAATAACGTGTAACTGAGATACGTGTTTTTTTTTTTTACTCAAATACACCACACGTCCAAAACTCCCCCACATCTCTGTCCCGCAAGTCTAGAGTTACGGAGGTCTGAATAATGAATTTCAGTGTTAAAACCTGATAAAACTCCGAATACAATCCGACGTGAGACAATGCTGCAGTGGTAAACGACAAAGCAGAGGCAGTGAATAAACCTTAGTTATCATCCAGAATAAAATGTTTCCCATAAGTTGCTATAGTGATATAGTGTTCTAATGGTGATGGCATTTCAAGCCACAAATGTCTGATGCTGTGTTATCATTCCTATCATTCCTAAAAGGGAGTTCATTTTATTTTGAACTTTTCAAATTTGGTATAGCTTCAGTGGCTGCAGCAGACTCTGCAGAAGAGCTGACACACACACACACACAATCATGTGCAGGGGATGTAGGAATGTCTTTTAATTTTAATTGTTGTATTGTTATAAAAAAAGAAATAAAAGCATCCACCATCTCTAGATCCAGACCTAAATATGGATCTTTAAACAGGACACCAGCAATGCTGCACAGGGACTGGTTCCTTAGTTCAGTATAAGAGATTCCTCCTCATCCTTGCTGTCAGAGAAGGTGAATATGTGGGCCATTTGCTTCTAAACTGCACTATAGAGAAAGATGGATGGGCGTAAATGGCGCTCAGTGCAGGGGAGTGTGAGGGATTTATGTAGATTGCTCCACAAGACGTAAACAGTAAGGCGGAAAATATCAGAAGTCGCCTCAAGAAAAGCCAAACTCTGTTGTGTTCGGAGGAGTTCTGAGGTCCAAGCGGAGTGTTTTGTTGACGCATTGCAGGATTTGTTACGCAACTGACGGCAATGCAATTCATTCGCTATTTTATACCATAAATCTGACACGACGTTTATAGATATTTCAAAGAGAGCAATTTCATTTGAAAAGTCATAATAAAAGCTACAACCGCTAACCCTGCCCTAACATGAAACATAACTTTATAACTTCTCATATAGCTCGTGCGAATTTATTGCCGATTTTCAAAAAATTATAGAACCATGAATCCTCAAGAAACACTGGAGCGCCACTTGTGAGAGGTTACTCCAGATGGGACAGTGGATTATAACCTGTGAAAACAGGTTTCTCTTAAAAGCCAAGGATTTGTCAGAGCAGATCACATTTAATACCCTATCTCTATTTCAATCATTACTGCCCCTTCCCACAACTTAATCTCTCCCCCCAGAGGACCAAGGTTCTGGTTCTTTTTACCTTTATTTATCAGATATTGTCTTTCATTTGAGATACAACCAGGCTGCTTTTGCTTAGTCTGTGGTGTCTGAAAGTCTGCCGTATTGTGCACTGATACAATCAATATCTGTCTGCATGGAGATTTATTAAGAATATATTTTTGGTATGTATTTGTTATGGTCACTGCATCTTGATAAGAAAGTGGCAGATATGATGCTATGATGATAATAGGGAGGTTACCAAAAGAGAGAAAAAAAAATAGGAATTGGATTGCAAAAAAGAATTAAGTAACACTAATGTACAGCTCAGTAGGAAACTATTCTATATTATATATGAGAGCAATATTGGGGCAGTCGTGGCCTAATGGTCTGAGAGTCGGACTTGTAACCCGAAGGTAAACCTGAAGGTCGTGGGTTCGAGTCTCGGGTCCGGCAGGGATTGTAGGTGNATGGGTTAAATGCAGAGCACAAATTCCGAGTATGGGTCACCACACTTGGCCACAAAGTCACTTCACTTCACTTAATACATAGGTTACTAATTAAACATTGCTTCAATATCTATGTATACATTATTTTATCTATATTATTAAACATTAATAATGTAAACATACATTAATTAATCAATTTGACAAGAACGACGGGTATTATAAACTCCAGGCCACTGCTTTCTAAAGATTCAGTTGTTTTTTTTTTTTTCTTTCCTAACACACCTGATCCATGTCCTGAACGGCTCCTCGGCTCATTATCAGGTGCTAGGGCCTGTTGCGAGAAGAAGCTCGAAACTGTACGACACAGCGTGGGATCAAAGACTGGGGTTGAGGTCTAAATGTGTAGATGTTTTATTTGTAAATTAAAAACAGAATCATTATTATACTGCATGAGAAAAGGTTTATGAAACCTATACATTATATAAGCTGTATTTAAAATATGACTATCAATTAATCATTCATGTTTAATTAATAAACTACATAAGTTGCGTTTACATTGTTTATTACCAAACCCTAAAATAAAACGTTACCAAGAATTCTAACCTCCATCTAAAACAGCGCCATGTTACTGGACTGTTTTGTAACGAGTATATACATAGCATTTTTCAGTGAAAGAGGATTAATCATAGGTCTAATACAATGCAAGAGTAAACAGTTTCTCTCAAAGACCGCAGATGAAGGATGAGATGAAATAGGCTCAGAGGCAAGCCCCCAGCAGCCCCCTCTCTCGCACTAATCAGTGTCCAGAATGATGTGGCAGGTCCTCTCCAATAGAGGCTTCCAGCTATTTGTCTCATACCATCTGACATGCTTATATTACTGGCTGAGAGCATCTTATATGGAGCCGTCTTTCTCTGCCCCATTTGACCATCAGACCCTGCTCCATGTGTTTGGATACTACTGGCTCATCCTTATTACCTTCTCTGTGGAAGCAGTCCCTGTCATAACAATGCTGCTGATGGGGCCTGACAACTACTGCCTATTCGAAACATAGCTTTGATCCATTCTGTTTTCTCTCTCCTCAGTCTAAAGATTATTGAGAGAAACCTGCAGGAGTACAAACACAGCTCTCTGCTCTAACCACTGTTTTGGAACTAATGCTATTTTCACTAAACCGTTAATAAACATATTAATAGCCTCCATTCTAAAATATCACATCTACACAGACATGAAGGATGGAGGATGCTTAAGGTCTGAGTGCCTACCACAGGATTATTTCTGCCACTAAGCAGGATCTGAATATGGGCTTTTCTTACCAGAATGACTAATTTTGTGTCAGCACCATCAGATGGGCTTGAGATGGTGGCAGAATAAGCAGCTGCATTTGTCTATGTTGTCTCTGTGGTATAAACAGAATGAACATCCTCTGTGTGATCTCTTTAAGAGCTTGACTGATGAAAATTGCTTTAACTTTCGCATGCACTGAACATAAATCCCTACAATTATAATGTCACCGCCTGATTCAGCCAACTCCATTTCCCAAGATCCTCAGCACCACAGTGAACTACAGGGCCAGTCATCTGCTTTGTCACATGATTTGTATTCACAGTTCGCTTCATATCATTATCATTACTACCATTCAAGCACTTCTGTTAACAAACAGCACTTTAAACAGTTTGGACATTCAAACATTCATCGTGAAGGCTCGATCCTCTTTTCAGCCAGTGTCGAGCCCAAGCCTGGGTATCAACTGCCCTAGTTCTTCATTAGTGTACATTAGTCCTTGCTGAGTGTATTCAAGAGACATAGCATTTACTTTGTACATTAACATTTACATGTAGCATATTGGCAACACTTCAGCAGGAGGATAATCCGTATCAGCACTTCATGCCTGGTATTAGGTGACTACATCTTGAAACTATATTAGCCTTTATATTTATTATTTACAATACATATTTATAACTGTGTGGGATTACAAACAGACACAGAGCAACCGAAGCTAGAAATCTGCAAGCTTTGTTTAGCTTTTTCTTTTAAACTGCTTGTCCAATGCACCGACAGGACTGATAAGCAACAATAAACCCAGTCTGCTGTACTGTGTTCTCCAGATGCAGGGTCTCTAGTGTAAACTATCTAATAGCAATAACAACAGAAACATGACTGTATCTTTTAGCTTTTTGTCCTCATCTTTTGTCCTATAGGTGGAATGGCATACTGTTTGGGCCTTTAGCAGTTTGTAGTATGGATTTGGGACATAGCCACAATGAAACACAAAATATCCAAACAATCATATTTACTATACTCACTATAACTGTGTTTTACACCTTACTGACAACATACAGTAATAGGCCAACATTAGTTCAGGCGTAATGGCGAAGCAAGGCACTTAATATGTGTTTTAGGTAGAGCCAGCTTTGTGTATGGGGTCTAACCTGTAAACTGAGGACTTTTAGTGGTTTTGGTGAAATATGTGTAAAGGTATATGTGAAAATACATTAGCGATTTCAAAATGTCCCATAGTCTTATTTCTTAACACAAACTCAGCTACAGCAACATAGAAGCAAAGTCAGGTTCAGGTTTGGTAATTTGCTCCATAACAAATTTTAGACATGTAATAATAACCTTCAACATGGAGAAACTGCTTTTATTCGTTCATCTTCAGTAACTGAAGATAGTAAGGGTCTGGAGCCTATTTTGGGAACACTGGGTGTGTGGTGGGAATACACCCTGGATGAAGTGCCAGTCCATACTCATCCACATTCACACATTCATTCACACCTAGGGGAAATTCAGCATAGCCAATCTACCTACCAGCTTGTATTGGGGAGGTGAGAGGAAACTGGAGAACCTGGAGGAAATCCATGCAGATATGAGGATAACATGTAAAACTCTGCACAGACATTACCCCGAGCTCAGGATCAAACCAGTGACTCTGGAGCTATAAGTCAGCTACGCTAAACACTAAACTCTATTAGTTATTATTATTATTTTTTTTTACAAGTGTCTTGAGTTTGTTAGTAGGTTAGACTGATTTAACAGCTCCAGTCAGACAGATAAATAAATGACTAAAAGCTCAGAGAAGTCCCTTTTCAAACAGTGAGCAAATATGGATTTGGTATCAGCTATTGACCTATCAACAATTCAGTATCAACAAACTGCCACTTCATAACAAATCCATTTCACACGGGAGTACTCGAGTGAAAGGAAACAAAAACAAAAACCCACATACTCACAGGTGATACAATAATTCTTCTAATAGTATTTAAATTACAATAAATATTACTGTATTGAATATTGATTTTTAGATATAATGATATTTAATATTATAACAATATTACACTTGCAGAAATATCTATCTATCTATTCATATAAACAGGTAGACAACGCCAAATTAGCATTGCTATTTCAGCTACATCAGTGCCTGTATTTACCAAACAGAATAACCGCCATTGCAATTAGCAGTTATTCTGTAAGGCCTATAAACACAAACACACACACACACACACACACACACACACCAGCATAAGGAGAAAAGCAAATGCTGCTCATCAAAACACAGACATAATTAACAGCTCCAACTAACAACACTTATTTTTGTTTTTCTTTGAACATTAAGTATACTAATAAGGTCTCATGTATAAGACATAGATATAATTATGATGTAATTTATATTTATATTTTCATATCTAAAGCAGTGCATTTTGGAAATGGTATTCTGAAAGGGTAAACAATTTTACACACATGCATGTTTTTTATCAGGTGTAATGGATTTTGGCATATCACATGCCCTATCTAATTCTCTCCAATATGCACAGTAAGTAATTAAATTACCAAATTAGTAGATAGATAGATAGATAGATAGATAGATAGATAGATAGATAGATACTAATACTTTGTTACAGTCAAAAATATGGTTTTTAACAATGTAACAATGTTTTAGAACATGTTTTTCTCATTTACACTGCACTGATGCACAAAATATTGAAGATTTATGTGTATGTGTTAAAAGCATGCCAACCATTCGACCATTAGTACTGTGGTAACTTCCCCATTAAGACACATCTGACATCAGTAACTTCAGAGTCTCAGAGACTACTGTTATATATTCTTTTAATGAACTGCTGCACAATACGTTTTCAGCATACTGTATTTGTAGTAGTTTGTGATTAAACTCAACATGCCGACTATTAGAATATTAAAATATGATTGTGAAAAGTTCATTAACCGAAGGTCAATCTTGTCTGGGCTGTATGTCTTGCTGACACTCTGAAAAAGTATTTCACAGTATGAAAACTATTTCGCAGACACTATGAGAAATTGACGGCTTATTATTCTTACAGGATAAAGTGTAAGAATTATGTGATGATTGCAAAATATTCTGTAACCTGAAAAGAAAAAAAAAAGATGAATGCCATAGGCACAAAAATTAAAATATTACAGGAATGAAGCTTTAAAGAATACATTCCTTCTAGTGTGAATCAGGATTTCACAGCACCAGATAATAAATACCCACATCCCAGGAATTTGAGCTTTTGTTTTCTGACTTAAATACACAGCATTACTGAGCACAGATACAGACATATCCACTAGCAAGGCATACCAAGTTCACAAAAAAAAAACTATGCCCTTAGGTCTACACAGCGCAACAAAGCTACAAACATGGGGAGTTGCTCGGCTTTACATAATAAGGTCATGTAACAAGGCCTTGCCCTTTCTGTGAGGCACTAACATCAATATGAGGTCAAACGAGGGCCACAGGGAATCGATTAGATCTCCTTTTCAACTAGATCACTTGGGAAGGAAATACCAAATGCCAAACTAAGCATTAACTCAGTCTGATTTTAAGGAGCACTTTTTTTTTCTGCATTCACTGAAGCACAATATATATTTTAAAGCACAATTACTTTAAATTACTACAAGTAATAAGTAATTACAAGTAATAAGAGCAACTGTGAGAGACATATTAATGGCAGTATGCTCAAGCAAGAGCTTCCATGGAAAGAAAACAGCACTGGACAAAAGCACTTAATTACTCATTTCTCATGACATGTGAGAGCAGCATTGATTAATCAACTACAAAGAAACCACTGCATAACAACCTACCAGCACTGCAAAACAAAACAATTACAGGAAATACATAAATGACATTGCAATAAATTAAACCAGCTTGCAATTTTAGTTTTTTTTTTGGTTAACTCAGCATATCTATTGAGTTAGGTGTCTCTGCAGAGCAAAGTGAGTGTTTCTCAGTATATAAATAAAACCCCGGATTTTCATTTAAAATGGAAATAAACAGACGGTTTTAGAATTTTGAAACAAAGAACGTAAATGTTCAATATCTTGAATATTTAATCTTTCTGCGCTATTTTGTGTTCCCTATTCAAATGTAAGCAAATCTATGATATTGACCATGTTTTGGCTATGATGTTAACTGCTTTGTACCAAAGGTCAGATTTTCCTCATGCCTGATCTTTTATACTGAAGCATGTGTTCAGATCACAAGTCTTTGCACAAATTTGTGGAGTCCATGCCAGCTTGAGTACACACTTTCATTAAAGCCAAAAGGGAACGTACCAAACACTAAGAAACTCTGAAATTCATGTAAATATTTCAAGGATCCTACTCAGGTTTCAAGTTTCAAGGTTGTTGTTAATAATATAATTTGTAATGAAAATGGTTGTATTAAATTAGAAAAGAATGCATAACAGAAGCATTTTCACTAGTTGTAACTTTTGGACCCCATTTTAGGTGTGTATTAAATGTGTCGGGAGTAATTGTTTAGACCCTACAGAAAGCAGTTAAATGCAATAGAGACAGGCAGATGTCTGAGTGATAGAATATTTTGTGGATTGTAGCTAACTTGCTAAATATTACGATTGCTATTGACTTAACCAAATGTTAGTGAAAATAACTAACTCGCTAACATTTACATGTTCAATGATCTGATTATCTAAAACTTTCTGTAGACGTTCCTCACCAATCACATTACAATACAGTATACATTTTCTGTTATGTGTTTTCTAACTAGCAACAGCATCTCAGTGAGTAAAGACCACAGTTTTCACAAACTAGCAATATCCAAAACAGAAACTTTACAATGTTGTATTAAGTAAGAAAGTTACTAATTACTAATTAAATTACTAAGTTAAATTAAATTACTAAGTACTAATTAAATTACTAAGATAAGTAATTAAGTAAGAAACATTCACGTAAATATGTCTAATTTCTCTGAGAACGCAGATAAAAAAGAAATAAAATAAAAACAATTTTAAATATTAAATTTTAAAATTTTAAATTTTAAGTTTTAAATTTTAAATTAAAAAAAATAAAAATTTTATTTGTATAGCGCTTTTAACAATGGACATTGTCACAAAGTGGCTTTATAGAAATAAATAGATTCAAAAAATATATTGAAAATATGTGAATCTATCCCACATGTCTGGGTTTATAGTAAAATCCCATTTGCATCCACGTCTTTTCCCATGTCTAATCCTCTTTGCATCACAGAAATCATGCCCAAACAACTCAGATTAACTGGCAGCAGTCTTCAAGTAAAACAATACACCAGGAAGAAAGGAATAGGTGAGAAATGTCATTTAGCTATGAATAAAACAATATGTAGATATGAAAACATATAAAGTGGGGTCCAAAAGTCTGAGGCCACTAGTGAAAATGCTTCCATTTTGCATTCTTTTCTAATTTAATACAACAATTTTCATTACAATTTATTGACCACGAGTGAAAAGTAGAATCTATAAAATATTTACACGAATTTCAGAACTTCTTAGTATTTGATATGTCTCCTTTTTGCTTTAATGACAGCGTGCACTCGACCTCACATGGACTCCACAAGTCCATTTTAGATCAAATTCGCTGGAGTGTCGTCTGAACACATGCTTCAATAGAAGTGATTAGGCAGGAAAATCTGACCTTTTATACAATGCAGTTGGTCAGTATGCTTACATTTAATTAGGGAAAATAGTGGAGAATCTTGAATATTAATTAAATATTAATACGTTTTAAGTGTTTAAAAATTCTAAAACCTTCTCTTTATTTCCAATTTTAAATGAAAAAAAAAGATCTGAAAGTATTGGAATGGCAAGGTCAATTCTATTGTTTTTGCTATATACTGAAGACAATCGGCTTTGAGATCAAAACATGAAGAAAACATGATAGATCAGAATTTCATCATTCTTTTCCTATTTACACCTAGATGTGTTAAACAACATCGCACATTGCACCTTTGGTGGCAGACCAAACCGATTTTTTAGGTAAACAAAAGCATAGGTACAGATAGACTTAA
>CM074946.1:5624254-5643114 GCA_037577455.1 Pangasius macronema
AAAAAAAAAAAAAAAAAAAATATATATATATATATATATATATATATATATATATATATATATATATATATATATTTATTTATTTAATAAAACTATAAAATATAAAATACGTTTATTTTGACACAAAGGTTAATTTTACACAAAAAAGCAGGCATTTGTTGTTTGCATAAGTATTCAATATTTGATAAAACCTCCTTTAGTGCAAGTATTCAGGGATGTGTCTCCGTCAGCTTTGAACATCTGGATCCTGATATTTTTGCCTACTCTTCTTGGCAAAATTGCTCAAGCTCTGCCAGATTAGATGGAAATTGTTGGTGAACAGCAATTTTCAAGTCTTGCCACAGGTTCTAAAATGGATTGAGGTCTTGAGTTGGACTGGGTCATTCTAACACATTCTTGGTTTTGAATAATTCTAGTGAAGCTTTGACAGTATGTTAGGGCTGTTGTCCTGCTGGAAGGTTTGTTCTCTAACAAACTCCTGGGCTTCCTGGAACAGATGTATTTATCATGCATTTATCCATTAAACTAATTATGTGACTTCTGACGGCAACTGCTTACACCGGATCTAATTTAGTGGTTTCACAGCAACGAGTTGAATATTCATTTTTTTTTTGTATAGATTCTTGACATAATCCCAGTCCATTTCAGTTCCAGGTTGTAACGCTACAGTTTGTGGAAAAGATAAAGGGGGCTGAATAATTAAATACAAGTTATACAAACGAATCTAGGGGACACAATTTCTCACACCACACTTTGTGTCTGTGTTTAAAAAGCAAAAGTAGTACATTGCCAAATCAGCTGTGGAGGTAAGTACAGTTTAGGTCAGAGCGTATTTTTAATAAAGCAGAAATACTGTATGAATTTAGCCTTTCAACTTAGTATAAGCCCTGATGCTGTTACACATAAAACCCGTCTACACATGACTACTTAATTGTCATTATCGAGGTCATCAAGCAGTACAAAACGTATGTCAGTTTTATGTCAGTGTATAATGCAAAAAGAAATATGTTAGCTAGGTTGGCATCATAGTTAAGTAGCGTTTTACTAATTAGCGTACAGGATGGCATTAGTTACATAGTGAATTATAATCAGTTTAATAGCAACTTTTCATTGTGAAGAAGTATAAATGTACACTGTTCCAAATGAGCACTACTGCTTAGGTACAGCTTTACCTGCCAACATCTGGTGGGATATCAGTATTACATTTGAAATTTCTTGGTAGCTTAATCCATAGCTGTCTCTACCTAAATGTTACTCTCCAATGGAGGAAAATATCAGAGAGCGCATTAATGGTAAACAATGAAACAGTCCCTCTGCTCGGAGAGATCCACAAGTGGATTGTCAAGCTGCACTGCTGTTATTAAGCCCACAATTAGACACATCCCCAAAGGTGGAAGCATGTTGCACAAGGATTGCATAAGCAGTTCATGAGGATGACAGACAATAGTTAAGAAGGAGCGGTTAAAGGGGGCAACCGTACTCTGTCCTCTCTATGGTGAAACCTAACCATATTAAAATGTATGAGGCATTGCACTAGTTTTGTATAATGCATTTTTTTGACATCTGAAGAAATATTTTTCAGACACGACTCACAAAAGACAGTAAAAGAATACATTTTAATTGTATATGTTTATGACAACATACTGATAGACTGAAAAAGATGGTACTAAGATGGGATTTAAAACTGTCAGCAGTGGGTCAAGATCTCATTTAAAAGAGTAAGAGAATAACTTAGAAATGGATTCTGCATTTCCTAACTGTGAGCAAATACGGCAAATGATCTGGCCAACCAGGGATCATGTACTGTCATCATGTAGCAATAAAAGGTCCAGGATGAAGTCTGTTCATCTATTCACAGTAAAGAAAATCCAAGATAATAATAATAATAATAATAATAATAATGTGAATTTCCAACTTAATGGTGATATTACAATGAATGATGGTGCTATTTGTGTACCCTCAAATGAAGTGAGGCAGTGAGGGAGTTAAACAATAAAGCACAGCCTCTCATAAAAATGATGCTGACCTGCAAAGAAAAAAGAATGACTTTCATGGGAAAGGAAGCTTAACGTCAAATAAAGTGTATCTGTTTATTACATCATGAAGAGATTTTGGTGCCCACGCCCTGTAACAGATGAAAAAGGGCAAATGCTGCTCTGATTTACTTAGTTTCCAACAAGCTTACTTTTCACGGATTTTCACAGATGTAGGGCTTGAAATTCATTAAGTAATCCTCATGACCTTTAAGGAGGTATTAAATCCCCATCATCCATGTGTTTGCGCTCAGTTCACTTAATGAAAGTCCTTAATTTACAATGACAAAGCATTGAGAGATAGACACTTCAAAAGAACTAAGTTGGGAAAAAAAATACACTTTTGTGTAACTTTCTTGGCTTTTCTGCTTAACATATACCGTTCTTAGGCAGAGAATGATGGTGGTCAAAGTTTAAGACAGAGTTTTTTTGTTTTTTGTTTTTTTTTTCTCAAAAGCCCTACACAGTTTAGTGTTCGCTCCAGCACTTCCTTTTCATCCATGTGAACAGTTACGCTGTAAAGCAGGGTTAGTGTTGACCTACACTAGCTGAAGTTCATGGTTAAACACATTTAACATTTTCATTTCATCTCATTTCATTTCATTTCGTCTGACAGACACCTTTATCCAAAGCAAATTACTCATAGACTGAATACAATCTAAGTAAATACAATCTAAGTATCAGTCGAGATTTCGCTTTCTGGTCACTAGCACAGAACCTTAAGTGCTGAGCTGCTGCTGCAATTCGATGTCAGTACAAACTGTTCACACCACAATGGTCTAACACAGTGGCGTATAATATACACAGAGGCGTATAATAATGTCAGCTTGGAACTAATGTCTTCTGTCAAAGGAATGCTCAGGAATAGACGGCTCCGATAAATTGACAAAATATTTTTTTACACGTTTATATAATGTTCGTGAACTAACCCTGTGCTGAGGTGTCCATGGAATTAATCTTACAGTTAAAGGCATTCTTGGCTACAAAACGTTTGAGAATCCCTGGTCTAATGATGCAATAATGTGCACAAGCCAACTAGCATGCAAAGCAAAAGGTTAAGCTTGGCCCAAGGTATAGATTAGCAGCCATAGCTTTTCCTACAGCTCTGTATATAAGAAATCCAACAAAGTTACTTTTACACGTTCGAATTCTTACAAATATTCTCCATGATCCTATTGTTGAGAGTGCTTTTGTACCTCAGAAGCAATCCTGTCCTTAACTGTCACCACAGCTACTGCCCATAAATACACCTCCGATATCCCACCGGCCACAAGTCTTTTCCTGGCATCAGATTTGACATTAGGTTTAGTTATTATAGACATTATTATCGATTCTCAAATGAAACCACATGGCTTCACAATTACAAACTCAAAACTGCATGACTCAGCCTTTAGGAAAAGATACAAATGCTCAAGATAAGGGTGGGGAAAGGGTTCTTTTACATTTATTAATGAAAAAAAAATCAACATGTGCCCAATGCAATTCCTCAGGAGCTTGTATCTTGAGATATAATCTTATAGATAGAATATACACAACACACCTACTACATTTAATAACATTTTCCACCTTTTACATAATGGCTTGGTTGGGTGTTGGATGAAAGTGCAAATGAAGTCATATTTTTGGTGTTTTATGAAAAAAAAGGCATTATCATTTATCCAAACTAACTTATGCTGGATTGACATACCAACCTGTTGGAAGCAGTTAATTGACATTAAGCCCTTTTGAGTAGAACATTTTAAAAATGGCCCAAAACAATTTCAAACAAAATCAGAAATAACAAATACTATTACTTACGTGTTACCATAGATAATGTTGCCTAAATGGTGTAATAAGGGAAAATCTTTCAAGCACCCCTCATATCTGGTTACTTAGCTCCCACTCACTCCTATCCTTTTCTTGCAATAAATAATGGAACAGCGCACAAGAGATTTCACACAGGGTGCTTTACCAAATGCCAATGCCATGTCCTCTGTATCAACTGGTCTTTATTCTCTTTTACAAAACCAATGTGTTTCTTTAGAGAAATGTCTTAAACACCATCTTTCATCTTTCACATACCCAAGTCCAAGTGAAAGCACAATACTGACACATGTCCTATCAGTTTAACCAAGCTCACATTTTATATTTACTTACTTGGCAATTGCTTTTAGTGAACTTACTTACAAATGAGGCAGAATGTAATGCAAAGATACAGCTGATAAGTTGAGGATTAAATGTCCTGCTTAAAAGCTCAACAGTGGGTATCTGACACAGCTGGGATTTGAACTCACAACCTAGTAGTCATGAGCTCAAAAGCTTAACCGCTGAGCTCCGATTTAATCAAGGGATTAAACATGACGCAACAGAAATGGCTATAACTACCAGATAATAAGAGGTCCATGTGGTGAAATTTTACAAGTAACATGGGTTTACTAGTGTAATTTAGAAAAAAAAAATGCCTGAGCTGACTTGTATTAAAAGTTATGAATGGTTAAATTTTAAGATGGAGGTGGCGTCAACAGTCACACTTTTTTTTTTTGTTTTTTTTTACAACTTCATTCATAGGAAATCCAATATTGGTTTTAACGTTCATCATTCATTCATTCATTCATTCATCTTCTGTAACCATTTCTCCTAATCACTATTATTCGTCCGAACTCGTTTTGCTTATGATCAGATTGACGAGTAAGCTTTCATAACTCAGAAGCATTTGTTTCTTTAACTCTAACACTACAGCCACAACACAGGAACACTATTAATATCCCATTGGCCACAAGGCTTTTCTTGGCATCAGTTGTGTTGCTGGTACTCTTTATTCAATGCACCATTTATCATGGATTGCCACTGTGCATTAAAATGATAATAATTCATCAGATATTCTATTTTATTTTATTTTGGTACCTAATTGAATTACAGTTAGGGCTTGGTGACTGCAGTCCTGTCATTGTACCCTCCGGTCTTTGATCAATTTCACTTAGACCCTATTCAGCGTAACATCAACCATGAGCAAGGTTCTGTAGGAGATTAATGTCAAACACACGTGATATGACATAACCCACTCACTGTCTCTTGATTAGCAGCACACTGGAGAAGGAGAAGAACACTTCACAGCAGATAGGGGCAAAAATTGACTAGAGTATCACAGGCTTACAGTTTCCCTGTACATATTAATGCTAAGGAAAATAAGACTCTGCAGTGTTTACATTCCTTTTTCAAAGCAAGATAAGGGATGTGACTCTGAGCATTTGTCTGTGTGTGGCTTTGGCCTGCCGTACTGTATAGCCTAATAGACTTTAGCGAATGCTGAGAGAAATAACATTTCTGATAAGCACCCAGTCGGGCCTATTCTATATGTAAATGTACTTGTACGCAGAGTAAGTACCATGTTTCTCGACACTTAAGCTGTCCAGGAGATTTACACTTTGCACAAGAGTTCTACTAGCAGCAATGAGATCTTGAGAAGCTCAGCATTTCCCCGAAGGAGGGAGACTGCACAGTGCAAGCCACAATGAAATGGAGGAGTGCAGAAATACACACAGTCATCAAACATAAGCTCTGCTGAAGATTGGAATTGCACATCACAGTTTGCGAAAATCGTCCAACTATGGTTCAAATTTACATTTTCCCTTTTTTTTCCCTTTAGTTATTTGTGAAATGGTTTATGCCAGTTTATCCCAGACTTGCACATTTCCTAAAGATTGTCGGAAGTTTATCCAGGGAAGACAGGTGTGTTATCTGGCTGACCACAACTGAGACTATAAATATCCTTTTGGCTGCAAACTACATTTTAATGTGGGAAAGGTGTATTTTGTGTGTCTGTTTAAAGGAGATAAAACAGTAAGACATTTAATTGGCTGTCCTGATTACATAAAATACTTTGTTCTGGCACAATTAAACAAACAGAAATCTGTGTCTAACAATTTTTGGGGAACTCGTAATAGAGAGAAAAAAAATCCACATAAAATACCTAGAAAAATATATACATAAAATAGAAATGCCTCTAATGACACTATGCCAGCAAGCGACTATGCGATGAAATTTTTATGACATGTCTCTAACTGTAACTACTCTGGAATCTTTTTAATGTCACTTTTGCACTACATCACTTCTGACAGGCAGCTAGGTTGCAGCACGAGCTCGCCAGGAAAACGCTGTCCTCTCATTCCCTCTGTGACTGTGTGTAACTATCCAGTAGGTCATTAAACACAATTCTCTTCTCTTCAAGACGACTTTATCACAGGATTTATCACTATGACTGTAACTCAGCTTAAGGCTGCTAAAACAATGCTGGACCAATATCCTGAAAATTAGCCGCTATGCTTTATTACAATCCTAAGCCTTTATTTGATTCTTTCATGCTGTAAAATAAGAGCAGAGTATCGAAATAAATGTAAGTACCTCAAATGAAAGATAAAACATAGTCATCACAAATGTATGCTACACTGATAGTTGTTCTGGATTGACAGTGAGTGACTAGAAAATGGCCCAGAGAAAGCCGACTCTGGCAGCCGAGGGTGAAAAGCACATGCAAAATATAGATAAAAATAAAAAATACATAATACATCCATAGCATAATGCATAGTGCAATTTCCATTCATATGTATTAGGATTAGTTTCACATCCATCTGCAATATGAACTGCAGAATGACTTCTGCCGAAGCAGACAACAGGGCTATTTTCTCCTAATATCCCCTTTTGGCATGTCAAGACAGTATTCACTGTAGTATCCACTATTTTCATGACTACATCTTGTAATACAAAGGCTCCTAACAACTTTAAGCTTTATTTCTTGAGTGTGTTATGTCTAGACTAACTTGCTCTATGACAGGAGTCAGTGGACAGCTATAATCAGAAAGAATCATACTGTTAATGAAAGCGAGAGTGGAATATGAACCATGTTGCCAGATTGGTTGCTTTCCTCTCCAGTTGGGATGTTTTAACAACAGTGGGATGAGAAAGGCCTCGGGCAGGTTATATTGCAGGAGAAGTTATATTGCGGCCTGGTTTATGGTGAAGTATGTTACATTTTGAACTATGGGCGGAGTGTTAAAAATGAATCCATGTGCACTATTATATGCTTATTCTTTACCTGTATCTTATTCTTTACAATAGAGTTTCTAATATTTTGTAATAAGAAGAGTTTCATATATACATATTTCTTCTAATAATATATAAATTCTTCTTATTATACAATATTAGTAACACTATTATATAGGCACAGAATAAGAATATCATTGCATGAAAATATCATTTGCAAAGATGTGTAAAACTGACCTAGTATTTAAAATTGACCTAGTGTGTTGTTGTTGTTGTTGTTATTATTATTATTAAGCCACTAGAATCCTGTAGGCTCTGTCTGTCTAGACCTGACTCGAGTGAAGAAGATAACCCAGTGAAAAGGAAGTAAGGAAATGAAAACTGAGATGATCAGCAGGCTTGTTTGCGCATGCATGTCGCGTGCCTACCCCTCCGTTAGAGCCTGACCCCGAGCGTCTTTAAAGCTCCTCTCTCCAACTACTGAGCAATCCACAACTACCAAGTGCACTTACTGTGGTACATGAGCTCTCCTGTCCTCGCCTCCTCCAAGCGAAGCTTCTCGCAATCCAAGCTGAACGGGACTCGTCCTCTTCGTCGGAATATAGGACAGCACAGCGGTCGCTCTTCGCGCAACTCTTATTCGCGCTGCTGGATCGAATTTGCCTGCATAGTACCGCGTAATAACGCCGCCGCTAAGCAGGAGCTGTCGCGTGCATCACATCAGCTCAGCGCAGTTTGGCGCGTCGGAGCGGCGCGCGCCTGGCCCCGCCCACTCTCTGCGCTCAAGGGCTCGGGAGGAGTGATGGAGTGAGCTTCAGGCGACGCCAAGTCCAAGTGGCCGATATTGGCATACACTGGCACAGTTAGCACAGGTCCTTTTAAATAGCAGTTAACCCCATGGTGGGCTGCACAGGTAGACAGTTTTTATTTCAACAAAGCAGGATCTAGGACAAGCCATGTTCTCCTTTGTGCCAGGGGAACATGAACCTTCAGAAAACCCCAAGATGTAGCTCATAAAATATTCATTCTCACGTTAATGAGAACATATACTGTGGGAAGTGTATAGTTTCCTTTGTGTGTGTGTGTGTGTGTGTGTGTGTGTGTGTGAGTGTGTTTAGGGTGGGTGGGTATGTGTTATATCTTGGTGTGGACTAAATGCCCCACAAGGATTGGAATATCTGACTATTTTTGGGGACAATTTATTGTAAACACAAAAACAAACAAACAAACAAACAAAAACCATAAAAGATCCAAAAGGTTTCAATCAGAGAGCTTAAGGTCAGGTTCGGGTTAAGTGTAGACATAGCATTAATAATTATGTCAGTAGAAAGTGTGTGTGCGTGTGTGTGTGTGTGTGTGTGTGTGTGTGTGTGTGTGTGTGTGTGTGTGTGTATCTATAAATACACTAGAATGTCTCAAGACCACTAATAAGTGTGCTGATAAATAACGTAGGCTTACTGACATCCACCAACCTGAGCATCAGTCTTCATCTGTAGTGACAAACACCACAGAACAGGAACTATGGAGCTCTTACTCTCCTTTGATTGCATGCTATTGTGGTATTGTGCACCTCAGTATGAGACGGTCTGCTTCGTAAATGTAAACACCAAAGGAACGCTGAATAAAAATAAATAAATAAATAAACACAGCATGAATTCTGGAAAACTAGAAGTAAAGTTTAAAGTTCCTTTACCATGATATACATGCAAAGTATAGTTAAGACGATCCAAAAAGAAATGAAATAAAATAGTTACATATATGACTAAAGCTCTAATGGTGTGTATGTAGTGTAGTTGTACCGCATGCTATTAATCACACGTGAGTTTGCAAGTTCAGAAATTCTGCAATCAACAGTTAGTGAAGATCACAAGCATCTTCGATCACAAGTCGAGGTTAATCCACTAGGTGGCACAAGCTAACAAGTCTAATGTTAAAAAGGAAAAATGCTGTACAAATGTTGCGACAGGAATTAGATCACACTCCTAGTCTGGGAGTGAGCTTGCTTTTGCTGGTGTTATTTACATAATTATGTCAGCTCTTTGTGACACCGTCCAATCTAGGGAATGCACAGCTCCTTTGGCTCCTTTCTTCAAATGAATTCAACCTTTGATCCACTTCAGTTGACTGTTATCTACACATAAGCCCTAATTATAGCGAGTGGGACTTAAGGAAATCTTCTCCTTTTAAAACAATCAATGGGAAAGCTGATAATTGAAGGGGGAGTAAATTGAATTCCTGATGGGATTAACCAGAAATGAAGGCAGCAAGGAAGGGAAAGGGCCGGGCAAGCAGAAATCGTGGGCTTGTCTTTCGCTGAAAGCTCAGACTATGAGACTGAATTCTGGTAACTCCTTCCTTGAAATACATATTCACAAAGATTTGGGGTGTTATAAGTTCAGTGATTAGGTTGGGACTAATTGTGAGCCAAATGACTTAATCAAGCTAGATTGGCACACTAGCATCGATACTTGGAGATTAGAAGCAGAACTAGATAGATTTATGTCTGCTTGTTCTCATATTGCAGCTTCTAATGACTTGGGTAAAGACATTTAACCTCAGGCCATCTGTCTTTTAGCTAAGCATATCAGTGCCTTTGAACCATGAAATGTTTGAGCCTAGTTGAACTTGATTAAGTATGGCGTTATCTCACACTGGACATGGATATATCAATTCTCTAAATTTTATTTGCTAGGCAGGTGTGCAAGCCCGCATGAATCATATTGATATTCAGGTCACATGTGCTGTATTGATTCATAATGCTATAAATTTTTCCTCCTCTACAACGTGCAGCATTAAGAGGGATATGAACATGTAACATGGAGTGTTAAAAAAAAAATATTTTGTGATGTTATACAGTCATGGGAAAAATAAAGTACACCCTTGCTCAGTTCTATGTTTTCATTTATCAGGGCCTACATAACAACTGTCTGCTCCTCAACAACGTCTAGAAACAAACAACCTCAGGTGACAACAGCAACAAAAATAAAACAACGTATTTCTATATATGGTCATTTTTTCTACAAATTAAACCAACATTCAGAAACCAGGTGGGAACAATAATTACACCCTACAATTCAGTAACATCTAGAACCACCTTTAGCAGCAATAAATTAAAGTCAACATTTTCTATAGGAGTTTATCAGTCTCTCATACCATTTTGGAAAAGTTTTGGCCCACTTTTCTTTACAATCTTGCTTCAGTTCATTGATGTTTGACAGTGTTTGTTTTTGCATAACGTTTTCCTAACACAGCATTTCAGTGGGGCTGAGGTCTGGACTTGGACTTTCCATTCCAACACCTTGAATTTTTTCTTCTTTAGCCATTCAGATGTCAATTTGCTGGTGTACTTGGGATCAGTGTCCTGTTGCATGACCCAGTGTCAGCTCGGCTTAAGCTGCTGAAAAAATAACTTCATATTTGTCTCAAGAATTTTCTGGTACAAAGTGGAGTTCATTGTTGTCTCAATGTCTGCAAGTTCCCCAGGTCCTTTGAATGCAAAACAAGCCCAAATCATCACCCCCCACCACCATGCTTGACAGTTTGTATGGGGGGTTTGTAATGACACGCTATGTTCAGTTTTCACCAGATGTTGTGCTACATATGATGACCAAACATCTCCACCTTGGTCTCCTCAGTCCAAAGGGTATTCTTTTTGGAGAGAAGGAGTTTTTTCCTAGTCACCCTTCCATAAAGGCCATACTTGGTCAGTCATTTCTGATTGAGAATGAACATTTAATATGCTTACAGAGGGCTGTAATATAGCTCTTGTGTATTTCTTTATATCTCTGACCTTTAAACAGTCTGACTTTGAATTGAGTTGCTGAGACTCCTGGGAAGATTGGCAACTGTCTTAAAGGCTCTAAATTTGTAAACAATCCTTCTCACTGTAGAATGGTGAATTTCAAATTGGAGATGGCCTTATAACCCTTCCTAGATTGATGAGCAACAACAATTGCTTCTCCAAGGTCCTTATGACCTTATGACCTAATGGCCCTTCTTTTTGGCATGATGTAGACGCACTCTTGAGTGCTCCAGAACACCAAACTGCTTAAAGATCTGCTTGTATACAGGTAGTCACACTTCTTGATAATTAACTAATCTTGTACATTTCATTATTAACACCTAGCTGCTAATTATTCTCTTAATGATTGTGGAAGTAGGAAGGGTGTACTTATTTTTTCCTCACCTGGTGGTTCACTTTTTGTGAATAAAAATGACAGCATATTGAAATCTGTTGTGTTTTTTGTCAAATGAAGTCATTTGTTTGTTTATAGAAGTTGGTGAGGACCACACAATTGTTATTTAAGCCCTGATGTATAAAAACATAAATTGAAGGAAGGTGTGCTTTCTTTTTTCTCATGAGTGTATGTTATATATATTACTACAGTACTGTTCCTTAAAGTAATACAGTACTATTCCTTGAAATATATTATTTGTGTATTGTGTCGCTGTTTGTGGTATTTATGTGTTCCTAGTTGTGGTGTTGCAGCTTGCCTTATCTGTTTACTGTGTTTTACCTCTATACTTAGCTGCCTATTGTTATCTTTTGAGTACTGTCAGTTTTGAGCCTTTGCATGTATTAATAAAGAGTGAAAAATCAAAAAGTTTTAACCCTTTTCTTTATGTTTTGGATACTATAAAGGGGAGAAATTAGTGGTATTAACCACTGAGCTGTGCTGTATAGTTAGACAAGCCTAAGCTAGTTAAGGTGAAACTTTCTGAGCTTTCCTCTGTGGGCTCATACCAAGAAGCCCCAATAACATATTATCCTAATGCCCCGATCAAAGCTAGTGCAGAAGACTATGCTGAGAGTAACAGTGAGGAGGACAGCGAGCAGCAAACAGAAGCAACTGGCAATGGGCATCTGAGCCATCTAATATCAAACCATCAGGTAAGCTGCTTGCTGATCCAATCAAGTGTGCATTTCAGGAGTTCATGGTCATGCTGTTAGGCTGATGGAAAACATGGCTGCTGGTGTGCCTATTCTTCAGACTTTGAGTGTGTGCTGACCAATTAATTCGAGCCAGCTGGTAACTTTGGCATTTTGGATTTAATACACTTAACCAAGAAATAAATTAAAAGATTTCTCTTAAATAGATTAGGTCAGTTGTGTCTTGTTTAACATTTTGTTTTTGACACTACATCGGGTGACACAGTGAACAAGTGATGGTAGTCCCAGCTTGCACCTGATGTTAAGCAAAGGACTTTAGGCAGATGGCTTCAGGAGCAGGATTTGTTTGCAATGAAGATGAACTACCTGTGTTTTTTCTCTCTGAACTTGACACTACCTCAATTTTCAAAATCATTACATAGATTACAATTTGATACTCATTTAGTATTCTGCTTTAGTACTTGTGGGAGAAGCCTAAGAAGTATGTATCTTGTTATCAGTAAATGACAACTTGCACTATGATTCTATGTTTTGAAAATACTGTCTATCTATTGGTAGGGAATAAACTGAAGATATGCTGTTTGTCTCATTTGCTGTTGGTAAGACTATACTGCATAAGAATCACTGAAATTCAACCCAGATGAACTAGTTTTTGGATGCACAGCTCATGTCCATTTAAAGGTCTTGAATTGTTTGTCAAATGAAAAAAGTGACTGCACTGTATTATATTATGTTATCTACTTCATCAGCTGCCTGTACAAGAAGATTTACTATAGAAGTCCTAGTTATTTTGCCCATAACTGCCAAATTTTCTGTTCCTTACTTTATCAAGCAGAAATTAAGTGACACAGACTTATAAACACTCCTAATCACAAATAACCAGCTTGAATCTGTTGCAGCTTGAGTCTGGACTACTGCAACTCAGTCCTGGCAGGCCTGCCTCTGAGTGCCATTCGACCTCTGCAAGTGATCCAGAATGCAGCTGCATGACTGGTTTTCAACATTCCTAAGTTCTCCCACACGATCCCTCCACTGGCTTTCTGTAGCTGCCCACATCAGATTTAAAAAAACGATGCTCGTCTACAAAGCCAAAAATGTCCCAGAACCCACTTACCTCAAAGCACTTATCACACCCTGCACTGCACCACGCTCCCTCCGATCCTCTAGCACTGCTCAACTGGTCCCACCATCTCTCAGGATACAAGGAAGACATGCATCAAGACTCTTCTCTGTTCTGGCACCTAGGTGGAGGAATGAACTTCCCCTAGATGTACAAACAGCTGAGTCACTGGCAGTCTTCAAACAATATCTAAAGACTTATCTATGAAGACTTAAAAAACCTGCATAAAAACCAAAAATCAAAATACACGGACCAGTGAACTGCTGTGGTGACCCCTAACAGGGAGCAGCCAAAAGAGGAACAACAACAACTTAAAGCACTTCTGTAAGTCACTCTGGATAAGGGTGTCTGCCAAATACCATAAACATAAATGTACTTGTACTTGCGATACTATGATTAAAATGATGAATAATGTCAGCTAGCTAGCAAATGGTAGCTCAGTCAGTCATGACTCAAAGCTCAAATTTTTTTTTTTCCTGACATTGATAAAATAAAAATACTACAATTATATAGTATACTACAGTTTAGCATTATACAGCTACAATTTAAAATATTACATATTAAATAATAATAAACTATGCTGTACTTGGCACTTTGAGTTAGCCAATTTTATGTTGCACTTCATCTCACAGTGTGCATGCACCCAAAATAAAAAAAAGAAGAGTGTTCATCACCAATATGGGTGGACGAGAGGGGGACCTACTCTCCGAACAGCTGTATTTACTGCACATGCTCTGGGTTCAAGGTCTCTACTAAGCAGACTATGGCTACAATTTTGACAAAATGACGACTCCTGTTTCGACCAAAAAATGCTTCAAAACTACATCATGGGTCATTTATAAATGGATATGAATGGATTAATGCGAAAATCTTTTGTGTATCCATTTACAGAAGAAATCTGGTATTCATGAAAATCCCCTAAATTAAAAAAAAAATGTTTTCTACACAAGCTCTTGAGTGTGTGTAAATTTACACATAAGAAATCTAACACATGTAAATTTCAACTTGACTGACTTCAAATCATGTAATTTGCATGGATGCACTTTTATATAACTGCTCTACATTTCACGCCGACCCAACTTCAATTAAGGGTCCTAACACTTATAGCCTGCGCTGACCAGCTAGCACCAGTGTTCATGGAGGCATGCTCCCCACATGCTTCAAACAGTCCATTATTGTTCCAGTCCCAAAGAAATCCCAGCCTGCCTTCCTCAATGCCTATTGCCCAGTAGCCCTTACCTCAGTTGTGATGAAGTGCTTTGAAAGGCTGGTCAGAGACTTCATTACCTGACACCCTGGACCCATTACAATTCAGATACTGTCCCAATCACCCTACTAAAGACACCATCATACACCTCCTACACACAGCCCTGAGGCATCTAAACATCAGGAAGGGAAATTATGTTAAAATGCTCTTTGCTGACTACATTTCAGCATTTAACACTCCTGACTAGCAGACCACAAGCAGTACGGGTGGGCAGACATGTCTCACCCTCCCTCACCCTCAGCACAGGAGACCCCCAGGGTTGTGTTCTGAGCCCACTGCTGTTCTCATTGTACACTTATGACTGTTTGGCCACTCTACCACCATTGTCAAGTTTGCTGACAACACTGTTGTGGTGGGCCTGATATCTGATAATGACAAGAAGGCCTACCTGGAGGAGATTAAAAGCTTGTGTCACATTAACACCCTGGTGAAGAAGGCCCATCAGTGTCTTTACTGCCTTAGACACTTAAGGGACTTTAAGATGCCCTCTAAGGTGCTAAGGAACTTTTATAACTGCACCACTGAGACCATGCTGTCAGGAAGCATCACAGCCTGGTTTGGGAACAGCACCTATCAGGATAGGCATTAGGATAGGCTTTCCAAAGGGTGGTGCAATCAACTGAGCGTACTGATGTCCTACAGTCTATCTACAGCAAGCAGTGTTGGACCAAGGCCAGGAAGGTAGTGATGGACCTCAACTATCCAAACAATGGACTCTTCTCTTTGTTACGGTCAGGGAATCACTTCCACACCCTGAAGGTCAACACAGAGAGAATGAAAAGGAGCTTCTTCCCACAGGCCATTCGCGACCTCAACCAAAGACAACACATAAGACTAGAGCTTGGACTTGTTTGCACAACACCCACTACCTCAGCCTGAGGTTGTACAGCATATATTGCACAAACAACTGCACATATCTGCACGTCATTCAAAAAACAGTCTTACTGTTTTTGCCACCAATATCTGTATCCCTTATATTTTTCATATTTTTGCTTTCCTACCTGTATAGAAGTAAATTTTGGTTTATGGAAATACTATTTTTATGTCACAGACAGCGTTTCAATTCACTTTGTACTGTGTATGGTTGTGTATGTTATCAATAAAATTTGAATTTGAAATTGATCAGCCATAACATTAAAACCACCTGCCTTATATTACGTTGGTCCTCACCGTGCCGCACAAACAGCTCTGAACCGTTGAGGCCTGAATTCCACAAGACCTCTGATGGGGTGCTGTTTGTATCTGGCACCAAAATGTTAGAAGCAGATCTTTTAAGTCTTGTTAGTTGCGAGGTGGGGCCTCCATGAATTGGACTTGTTTGTCCAGCACATCTCACAGATCTCTTCTCCAGGTAAGCAACACACACACACACAGCCATCCACATTACGTAAAAGAAAACGTGATTCATCAGACAAGGCCAATTTCTTCCATGGATCAGTTCTGATGATCACTGTATGTCCATTGTAGGCACTCTCGGCAGTGGACAGGGGTCAGCATGGGAACTTTGACCGGTCTGCGGCTATGCAGCCCCATACACAGCAAGCTGCGATGCACTTTGTGTTCTGACACCTTTCTATCATAGCGAGCATTAACTTTTTCAGCAATTGGTGCTACAGTAGCTCTTCTGCAGGATCGGACCAGATGGGTTTGCCTTTGCCTCCTATGCGCCTCATTGAGCCCTGGGCAGCCTGTGACCAGTTCACTGGTTTTCTTTCCTTGGACTACTTTTGGTAGGTAGTAACCACTGCATGCTGGGAACACCAACAAGACCTGCCATTTTGGAAATGCTCTGACCCAGTCATTTGGTCCCTGTCAAAATGGCTCAGATCTTTACAGTTGCCCATTTTTCTTGCTTCCATCATCGAGAACTGACAGTTCACTTGGTGCCTAATATATCCCATCCCTTGACAAATGCCATTATAATGAGATAATTGATGTTATTCACTTCATCTGTCAGGAATTTTAATGTTATGGCTGATCGGTGTGGGCTGGTATATACTGTGCATTGGCCATAAACAAATGCCTCAGCTGATGGAATTTTTAATGATCACTTATTATTTGAATAATAATAATAATAATAATAATAANTAAAAAAATATTGGCATAGAAGGGAGTCAAAATAATTTCCACTTCTGCTTTTCAGCCTTTATCCTAATCATTAAATGTGTGCTCCCAGCTGTCTGTGTACTTGAACTTTTATGGAGTTTTGTGGGTGTCACTCAATGCAAATGAGCTGTTGGGAAAATGTTTTTTACGTTCCTTTTGATCAACATATGCATACAAGTATGAAGAAAATCAGCCTTTCTGAAACTTTTGTAAATAAGGTGGAAAATATTAGTTCTGTTTGGCTTACACAAAAATTTACACACAACTTCACTAAAAGATTGATAAAGGGCACCATGTCTTCCATGCATGTACAGTCATTAGTTACACCCCTAATGCCTACATAGACTTTACCTGGGGACGTAGCAATCAATCAGATCACTTCATCTATGTAATCTACACATAAGTGTTTTGCATAATTGATGATAAACTAGGGTAATTTGTACTGAAAGCATTTAGGAAATGTTTTTAGTGCTCTGCATCAAGTGTGTCTTATGGAAGTGGCTAAATCCACACCAGCTTTTTCAACAATTCCCACAATCACAGAATGATTCATGCTTTGGAAGTATTTTTTTAATTAGTTAAAAGTAGTTGATATGGCTTATATCAGCTAAATTTTTTTCACTGAGGGTCCCAAGGGAAGAATAAAGAATCAATTCATTTAAATTTAACCACAAAGCAGTACAGAAATCTAGATATAGATTTAGGTCTAGACCCTTAATGAGCAAGCCAGAGGTGACAGTGGCAAGGAAAATCTCCCTAAGATAACATGAGGAAAAAACCTTGAGATGAACCAGACTCAGAAGGGAACCCATTCACTTCTTTCTGACATTGGATACTATGATTATGAGTCACATGATTATGAGTTCCACAACTGTATACTCTAAAGTCAAACAGTAATAGTGAGTGTGGTGAAAAAATCTTCAGTATGAGCATCAAGGACTTTTATGATTTCATTAGAGTTACGCATCTCAAACTTAGCTTTAAATATATAATATATAAGTGACATTGTTGGTTGAATAATGAATTAGACTTGGGTATAAACTGTTCAATCTTTCAGCTATCTGAATGAGGCCATCCACAGCAAAATTTAGGATATCCATGTGGAATAATCCAAGACAATCTCACAGCAGTCTTTAGGCTGTCCTTGTGGGGCCATTCTCAGCAGCAGCAATTGATTCTCAGGAACATCGTACATCATCAAGCTATAGTGGACGTGCCAGGCCTCCATGGGAGAAACATAACATTGTATCCTACAATCTCTGAGAGCGGTGTCATTAACCATGTTCTGACCACTGGTCCCCGACACTACTGACAATCTTCTTGATTTCTTGGGGGCTTTTTCAATGCTCTCATTCCTGAGAATGAAATGGGGTGGTCAGATCTAACTTGCTAAACTATGTTGTAGTTTGAGAACAAATAATATCAATGGAATTCCTACCACCCTATTCACCCATTCCAGGAATATTTTCAGTCTGGAGAAGTAGACTGAGCTACATGTTCATAACCATAAGCATAACCATTTAACCCCATAATCAGATGGGTCTTTACTGTAGGCAATGGATAGTGGTTGTGAGGACATTGTGACTGAGGATTGCATAGGGTGGCTACAGCATGCAAGTAGATTTTTCCCTCTCCATTTTGCAAAGCAAAACATCAAGCATGACGTGGATGAAGTGTTGTGGCCTGACAGAGAAGAGAGACGCAATGCCCTACGAGACCCCCATCAGGTGACAGAAAGTAGGTCCCTCCACACGGATGCTGGGCTTACACTCTGTAATAGGGTAAGGAGCTCAACAATCTTGGAGAACCTCAGAGTAGATCTGCTGCTTGTCCAAAACTAGAGGAGCCAGTTCTGATGGTTTTTTGAAGCTTACAAGGATGCCCTCTGGTCAGCTCCCTGTATACTGTACCTGTGATACTGTTTTATAATCTCTGGATAGAGAGATTATTTTTTGGATCCTATAACAAGACTTGTCTTTGTTTAAGTTGTTTCATTTAAATTACTTCTTTTTCACTCTTATAATAAATTTCTTGTCTTTTGTAAACAGGACATATTTGCATTTGCATTGTCAGCAGAATTATATAAACCCAGCATCCAGTTTTAATAAAAAAATACTTGCTATTTATTGTGTAAATGGTTAGATAACAGTTAAAGGTTACTATTCTTTTGGTCAGGATATTCTAGTGATTGACTGTGTTTTGAGATATGTGGTTGATGTTTTGAGTGTTTTAGGTTCTTTTTCACAAATGGTATATTCAATTCAATTCAATTTTATTTTATTCATAAAGCACTTTTAACAAGCAGATTTACAGAAATAAATAAAAATATATTGTAAATATGTGAATTTATCTTTAATGAGCAAGCAAACTCCCTGAGACAATATGAGGAAGAAACCTTGAGAGGAACCAGGCTCAAAAGGGAAC
>CM074946.1:5655072-5682758 GCA_037577455.1 Pangasius macronema
ATAAAACAAAGCTTGAATTTGAGCATTACAAAAGTTGTTAAATGAGAGTAAACTTGCTCATAGTAGTCGAGAGTACAGAATTTTCATAATAATATAGCAATTCATTTAAAGAAAATTATCCAGACTTCTTCCCTCTTTGAACATATAGTGGATATTAAAGATTCTGATCGTACTTTGTTGTTACAATATTTTCTCACAGGTAAAGCTCAGGATGCATATACTTTTCTACACCTTAGAGATATATGCAGTGGATAAATCTAGAATTTATTAAAGATTCAATAGTATATTTTAATTGTTGTTTTTTTGGAATTGTTATTACATTGAATGATTTATCAGATTTGACTGTAATAGAGTTTTTTAAGAATTACGTTTCTAATCAGATAGCTACACAGATTAGTGAACATGAGATAAATTCTCAGTAAGAAGATGCTGCATTAGCTGCTGATATTCTTCTGATGTTTGTGTGGTTTTCCTCTGGGTTCACCCTTTTTCTCTCATTGTCCTAAAACATACAGGCCTGTTGGTGTTGTGATTCTCTTGCTGTGCTGTTCTTGCTGGCAGTAAAAATCCTATGAGATACTGGAGTTTTAAATTCACACAGATTTTGATGTCTGTGTTGCCTTTTTCTCACCATTCTGCTACCAGTGTCAGGATTTTGAGCTGGGGAATGGGTTTAATCACTTAATATGTTCCTCTTCACATTGTCAACCTGATATTTTGTGCAAGGTGAAATCATGAGAGGGTCTTGTCCAGCTCTACCTATACAGGATGTGCATGAAAAATATTTTTTCTTAAAAATACAATTACTATGTGGTGAAGGCTTCCCTAAGGAGAATGATATTTTGAACTACTTCCTGTATTATGACACTTTTCCATATAGATGAGGGATAGATTTCAAGCTCCATTATAAGCTCAGGTTTGTGCATGTGGACTGCCCTCTTTGATTCAGGACACCTGTTTTTAATATTGCTCAAATCCAAAGAGGTAAGATATGGCCATTTCAAATCATTGTTTTGTGTTCCTGCAACCATTTCTTGGTAGAGTTGGATGTTTGCTTGAGATCATTATCTTGTTGAAATATCCATCTATGCTCAAGTTTCAACCTCCTATCAAAGATTAACAAGTTTTGGACTAAAATATTACAAAACAGTACCTAAGCATGAAAAATTTACCATCATATACATTACAGTGAGTATCTTTATTTACTTATTTATCTATTTATTTATTTATTTTGTTATTTTTTTCTGGATGATATGCACATCAACATGACTGACATTCCTGAGTGCTAACTGTCACCACAGTGTAACTGTACTTATTCCACAGAATCAGCGGAGAACAAAGCCTACACAGTTATTTAAAATAGTTAAAAGCATGATAAAACACACTACAATTTCATGGCTTCAGTTCATATCTCATGACATCATTAAGCATGCATGATTAGGACATGTTATAAAAATATGTAGTATGCAAAATATTAAAATAATAGGAAAATAATTAAAAAACAATATGCAAAATGCAGTGATTAATGTGAAAATTACAATTACGAATATCCATGCAGCAATATTGGAAGTATACTAGCATTCTATAAGACATATTTCAATGCCTGGCATTTTCTTGGTCATATCTCATCATATTAGTCTTTTGTACTTTTTAAAATTTAAAGTGAAAATTTAAAGAATTTTGTATCCTTTTACATTTCATTCTTTTATCTTCAGTGAATACTTTATCCTGCTCAGGGCTGCAGTGCATCTGGAGACTAACCCTGCAACACTGGGTACAAGGCAGGAGAATTCCATCCTAGATGGAAGAGCTATCCATTTCAGGGCACCATTCACACCTTTCATAAGGATATTGGGAGAACATGCATAACTCCATTCAGACATTAACCTGAGCTCAGGTTTGAGCAGAGGACCCTGGAGCTGTAAGACCACAGTGCTATCCACTGCACCACCATGCTGCGCCTCCTATTTGACAGACAGAAAGGCAGAAAGAAAGAATAAATTTTCTACCCTGAGTTTTTGTTTCAGGTTTTAAAGGTGAATACTTGTGTTTGTAGGCAGCAGTCTCTGATACTTCCACTTAACAAAAAATCTGGCAAGAGTGAACTACATGCAGGTAATTTGCATACTCTGAATGGTGTGCCCAGTAAGCCAACTTCTGAATCTGAATAAAAATCAACTGAATACAGATACATTTCAGATAAAATTAGATTTTTTTGACTTGTTGCCAGGTGTGAATGTGGCCCATGATGTGTTGCAACTATTGATGCACAAAGTGATTTAAAAAATGTCACTAAATGATTAAATAATGCTAAAGAACTCCATTAAGTCTACCAGGGTTAATGGTCTGCAAACACAGACAATGGAAAAGCAAAACACTATACACTACCCCATACATACCTTGGTAATTTCCGTGAACAAAGTGTGTATGGGGTAGTGTATTTCAGTTACATAGCTTTAGTGAGGGATGAAGTGGCTAGAGCTTCAATGATGCACCAATGCACCAATGATGTGGCAACACACTTCAGCCATGAGATGAGCCACTCTGCTGGATACCAGACACAGCCCACCTCAGCCCACCTCTCAATAACAGATAAGAGCCTATCTCTACAAACCAGATACACAAGCAATTTAAGATAAACAGCAGTAGGGCAGAAATTTTTTTGTAATGTTCTTTTTTTTGACACTTTCCCTCCCTATCCATACACAAGAATGTTCGTAATATTAAAGGTTGACAAAGATGGGTGGGCTATTCTTTCAAAATAAATAATTGATTTTAAGTAATACTTTTTGTGCTCAGATGACATGGTCTACACTGTGAAATACTGAATTAGTGGTTGGAACAGTTCAGCTCAGCAAATGACCCATAATCCTCCATGTTATCACTATTTTCAACAATAAGCCATGCCATACTTAAGTACCTGTGCTGAATATGGTTACCCCTAGCCCATGTATCATATGAGCTGAACCAGGACACATGGGTGTAGCTAAAAATAGTGCACACCATCGACAGATCGAACAGACATCCTGATTAATGCCATTGGCTGGAATTGCTTCTCTGCATCACAGTAGGTAATTGTGTTGTCTCTGCCAGATTTTCTCACATTTTCTCAAAAGTCCTTTTAATGTTGGATTTAAGAGTCAGATTATTTAAGTAGTTTAAAACAAATTAATTGTTCACCTTCATTTTTATTTATTAAAGTAACAATTTCTTATTGCTATGTAACTTGGTCATACATTTCTTCCATATGATTCATGTAAAATCAGCTAACTTCTATCATGCACTCTACATAAAGTATAGGATAATGGAGCTGAATACCCTATCTAGTATCCTCACAAATAGTTTAAAAAGACATAAGATTCATAGATATGACATTACACTAAGTGTAACTTTGCTCTTCTCTATTTTCACTCAGCATGAAAGTAATGACACACTATGACATTAAAACGAACAATCAGCTGTGGACAGAGAAGATGCGGGTTTAACCGGCAAGTAACACGTGATGATTCTCACATATGTCTTATCTACAGTCTACTTATTTGTGTTTCTTTGCACTTTTATTGACTCCCATAACCGGCAAATGAGAGATATAGCTAATATATCTGCACACACACACACACACACACACACACACACACACACACACAGCATGCATATGAACCTTGAAGTTGAACTGGGCAAAAGCAACAAACTTGGACAATCTGGAGGCCGTCTTGGAGCATTTTAAGCATGTGTCAGCTGTTTGGGAATGGCCAGAGGAGGAATGGTCTCTACAACTTTCTTGTATTTAGGGAAGCCCAGTTTGCCCCCCAGCAGCTGCAGCCACAAATGTCTCTTCAACTACTTGTCGCCCCACAGGTCACCCCTTCACCAACTCACAACAACTAAAGGACTCTTGTCACCAGTGGTTGAGAAAGGAGGAGTGGGGTGTGGAACAAATCACTGAGCTGGTGGTACTCTAGTAATTCATCACTCGACTCCAGACAGGAACAGCAGGTTGTGTTCAGTGCCACCAGCCCATGTCCCTGGATGAAGCCATGTAGCTGGCAGATGATCACTTGGCAGTGGTCCAGGCATCCCCATCCCCCAGTTATAGCTCCCCGAAACTAACCCCCAGTTTCCACCTCACTTTTCCTCCCCTACCTATCTAATATCTCCCCATGGTTTATCCCTCTCTCTCCACAAGGGGAGCATCCCATGCTGACCAGAGCTGGGGCAGGTTTGTTGGTGCCGTGGGGAAGCTGGGGATCAGTGCTCAGTGTTCAGGGAAGCTGGGGATCAGTGTTCAGTGTTCATCCTATGCTGACCAGAGCTGGGGCAAAGCTCAGGCAGGTTTGTTGGTGCCGTGGGGAAGCTGGGGATCAGTGTTCACTCATAGAGGTGGGAACTCAAATTCGGATCCCTGACATGCCTCAGGCCTCCACGGATCAAGTAGGAACATACTGCATACCGGTGAGTATATGAGGGAATATAAGAGAGTACACATTATAAGTATATAAGGGAGTACACAAAAACAGTACACCGCTGTCCAACAAAGCCTGATTTAGTGAAAGGCTTTGGGAAGTGCACATTTGGTGAGGGAATATGTGCCCATATTAATACATTTCTGGGACCAAATGCATAACATGGAGGTGGTGGTTAGTCCCAACCTCACCCATCCACTTATTTTGGAAACAAACTGGCCAGGGTTAAAGAAAATGTTAAATGTTAATATATATATATAATGGTCGATGTCTCCTGCCACAGTGCAGTGAGGTGTGGGGTGCATGTAGCTCTGGCTGGGGAGGTGGTGCCAGGGCCATCAACATCTGTGCTGTGTCATGATGACTTGGAGAAATGGGAGGGTCACTGACCTGCTTTCATTGGATTTCCTCTAGGATTTTCCCTTGGAACAGATGAGTGATGAGTCCCCAAGCTTTTGACAAAGTGAGAGTAATCAATGGTCAAATAAGCCAGCCAGAACTTGTACTTCCATAGCCCTATTTTTTGGTTATTAAAGATAGATTATATGTGACATATATAGTGACACAGGACACTCAATTTAAGTAGAAAATGACCCAATTGTTGGTACTGAAGAGTCGTCATGACATGTTATTCCAGGCAGTTCATTATAGTTCTATGGCAGAGGAACAATCTAATGGCTTATTTTTATTATCCTTTGTGGTGATGTATGCAGTTGGTGTGAGTCATGTAGCAAATGCCAGCTGGTGAATCTGCAGGCCACCCTAAAAGCACCATTGCGCCTATTACCATTAACTGAGGTCCCCTTTGAAAGAATTGGTATGGCCATTAGAGAGATGCATGTGAGGGTATCACGTGTTAGCCATAGTGGACTATGCAACATGATCTCTGGAAGCAGTGTCTCTTCACAACATCTCAGCACGTAGTGTCACAGATTCACTCTTCTGAGTAATCTGCTGAGTCTGGATACTAGAAAGAGATCCTGACTGATCAGCGCATGTCATTTATGTCACACACTCTCCACAAAGGAATTATTAGGAAATAAACAATTCTGCTGACTTTTCTTACCCTTTTGTTCTGCAGAATGATGCGTCAGACAGACAGTGCTATGGGTTGTTTTGCTCCAGATGGTGGAGAAGGAGGCATGCCCTGTGCTGTACATCAGCCAGAAGCTTTCAGTGAGGGAGACCAAGTACAACATGATCGACAATGGCTTCATAGCATGAATGATACCAAGACACATTACTTGTTGGAATCTGGCACTTGTTGGAATCTGGCACAGTGTCATCTGTGGATGGAGAACAGGCGAGTTGAACTGGCAGGTAATGCGTGATGATTCTACATCTCTTATTGATGTCTTATTATTTCCTGTCTACTTTTTTGTGTTTCTTTGTGCTTCCAGTGACTCTCATAACTGGCAAGAGAGAGATATAGCTGGTGGAGCTTGCAAGCCACATACACACACACAAACACAGAGTGTGCATGTGAACCTTGAAACTGAATGGGGCAAAAGACACAAGCTAGCAACATCCCATTTTTTTTCATTGGTGTGCCTCTTTTTGGTTGAGTTTTGGAAAATACACTATAAAGTATATTTAAAAAAGTGGCAAACTTTGAGCTCTGCTGACATTCCCCCTACTTCCCAAGTTAAAATACTCAAAAAGTGCCTCTAACATAGAAGGAGTACAAGAAAACGCTTTTGTAATCATTCTTCTAAACCTGTATTACACATTTAATCATGCCTTACAGTAGGTTTTTCATATTATCTATAAAGAAGTCCCTGAAGAGACCTTTATGTAGCACCATTTAAGGCCTCATTTTTCTGGGCTCTGTTTCGTGCTGCCCTCACTTGTTTAGCATATTCACATTGGTCTCTATAAATTTTCATTCTAAAAAAAAATGCGCTGAAAAGTGCAGTGACTATAAATGCAAGCCCCAAGTGCTGCTGACATTCTGCCTGCCTCCCAAGTATTCCTCTGCGCACACCCACACTGGGGTTCTACACAAACAAAGAAAAAAGAAAAAATCACTACCTATATTTAGTCCTTATTCAGTCCAACAGTAAATACTAACAGACCATCAGTCACCTTAGAGCCAGGGGAGATGGAGTCTGTTTATTAACGATGTTCCACGCCTTACAGTTATAATCAACAGTAATTGCAGGAATATCCATATAAATAAAGACAGCAAGGAATACCTTGACTACCTACCAAATATTCAGTAATATTTGCACATAAAATGTTAGTAAGTTGATAATAATTAATACAGCAGGAATTTAGAGACTGTTGATGCAAAGTTAACCCATGTTACCCATGTTCCTGCATATAATAACAACTATCAGCACTTTTTAAATATGCATCATGGAGAAATATGCAATCATGCTATTATACACTGACATAATAGCTAATACTAGGATAACATTACCAACAAGTTCTTCTCTAAGTGTAGAAAATTTTAAACGTACATGCAGAAAGCACACTAACTTGAGGTCACTTTCACTGAAATGAATTGCATATAACCAAGGTTTGACATTTGTACAAGAAGTACTATTTGGGGTAAAAGTAATGTTTAAATAAAGAATTATTTATTTGTATGCTCTTGAACCGCCAGACTTCTGCAACTGTTGTGTTCTGTCCACCATCACTTTTGAAACATTTCCATGCCCTTGGGTCTATCACTGGTTCTTCAGTTATTCCTTGATGGCTAGACCACTTTGAACAGACACAAAAGGAATTGTCTGTTCTATAATATGATCATGAATATACATACTTCACTTGCCTACATATATCTGCTACAATAACAGTAATGCAGGGTAACACAATTAATTATGCTGCATACATCAACTCCAAAATGGACAAGAGTACAGCATTTTCTTCAAATTACACAGTGGCCTTTTTAATTGATGGTTACTCTTCTTGTAATAACTGCTTGTAATAACAATCGTCTGGAGAAAAATGATTGAAGAATGTTTAGCTGTTGGCTGATGACTGCCCTGTGTTGATCAATTTTACTGAAAGTGCCATGAAAAAAATTAATCAACAAAATGACTGTTTACAAGCAACCTACCAGTCAGTCAGGCTTTTCCTCATCATGCTTGTTCATTGTCATGGTTTATTGACTGATAGTCCAACACACCGCTGGCCCTCTTAAATGAAAAACACCCATTCACTGGTCAATATTGCTATGCTCCCTCCACTGGCTTCCTGTAACTGCCCATATCAGATTTAAAACACTGGCTACATTTACATGCACATCAAATTCCGTTTAAAGTCTGTATTCAGGTTGCAACCATATTTAGAATACAATGTTTGTATGCATACAGGCATCAGAATATTCTTGTATACATGGTTGCTGTAAGCATGCCTGAGTTGCCATACCTAAATACCTAGCCTACAGCTATGCATCTGTTAGCACCCACAATTCCTTGGGGGCTGAGCATGTGCATGTATCTCCTTTCAGTGGATTTTCTAAATAAAGTGTTTGTATGCATTTTTAATTAAAACAGGCGTATTCCTGGGGTGGAAATCGGAATTTAGGGAATCAGAATATTGTCTTAAACTGAATAGGGCAATCAGATTGCGGCATTTACATGACTCAGTACTAATTAGAATATTGGCAAATTCCAATTAATAACGCAATATTGGTGTACACATAAACATAGCCACTGATTCTTGCCTACAAATCCAAAAATGGACCAGCACCCACCTACCTTGAAGCACTTTTCACACCCCACACTGCACCATTCTCCCTCCGATCCTCTAGCACTGTTCGACTGGTTCTACCATCTCTCAGGGTACAAAGAAGGCATGCGTCAAGACTTTTCTCTGTTCTGGCACGTAGGTAGTGGAATGAACTCTCTCCCTAGATGTCCAAACAGCTGAGTCACTGGCAGTCTTCAAACAATGTCTAAAGACCTACCTCTTACTGAAGTACTTAAATTAACACTTTAATTAAAAAAATTTGTTGTCTGTGTGCGTTTCTTACTATATTACCTCCCCAGCAGGATTTTTAATATTCTTAGCTCATGACCCAGTGAACCAGTATCAGGATGTATTTATTGATAGAGACAAAGCATTTCTGTAAGTCTCTCTGGATAAGGGTGTCTGTAAAATGCCATAAATGTAAATGTAAATATCAGTGAATGCATGGCTTCAAATGGACATGCAAGTGCATATTTTTGGTGCAGTCCTTTTTTAAAAGGGAACTGCAAAATATTTTTCAACCATGATGACCATCTTCCAGTTCATCATTTGTAATAAGCTAAGTAGTTTATTTGCTTTCAAAATATTTTAATGTTCTTCACCTTCAGTGCAAATGCGTAATAGACACAAACTCACTTTTTCCACTTTGAAGCTGTTAAAATTGTCAAAAGCTGCTTACTCCAAACCTGTATTGCACATTTGGTNTGTTACTTCTATGTAGCACTATTTAAGGCCTCAGTTCTTTTTCACTGGGCACTGTTTCTTGCTGCCTTCACTTGTTTAGAATATTAACATTGGTCTCTATAAATTTTCATACTAAAAAATATGTAAGAAATTTTTTAGACACATCTTTTAATCTTTTGGTCCTTTGTTGCCATATGCCTCTTCCAAAAACTGCCTGCTGGTATAGCACTTGCCAAACAAAGAAGGGCTGCACAGTATAGTTGTTTTTCACACCATTTGGTGCAAACTTTAGAGACTGTTGTGTGTGAAAATCCCAGGAGATCAGCAGTTTCTGAAATAATCAAACGAGTCCCTCTGCCACCAACAACCATGCCATGGCCACTGATGTGGTTGGTCATTCTGATGTTTGACCTGTTTGACTCTTGACCTGTGTCCGCATCATTTTATGCATTACGCTGCTGTCACATGACTGACTGGATAATTGCATGAATGTGCATGTGTACATGCAAATAAAGTGGACAGTGAGAGTATATTTCAACCCATTTCAATTATCAAGGAAAGTAACACATATTGAGTAAATATTTTGTGGCAAATTATTTACTTAAATGAACTAATACTATTTAAAAGATATGTCATAAATGGTTATAGAATTGCTTACTCAAAGCATTTAAGCCACATTACCTTCTGTGTTTTGCTGCAAACATTCAGGTAATAATTACAGTGGGTATGAAAGAATGCTAATTATTGGACTACTCCATAAGTCACAAACAGTTGGCTTCAAAATACAAATTACCATAAACCAAAAGTGTTTTTAATTTTCATAAATTAATTAGCTTTTTGTTTGAATTATTGGGCTTCATATCTGCATTAGCATTGGGCCACAGATTGGTAATTGTTGCCTTAAAGTTTGGACTTTTATTTTTTACACTGTTCTGTACCCAAACCTGAATCAGGCGATGAATATTTACTGATTACCTGTTTACTGTTTAAAAGTATTATAGGAGCTAATACTGAACACCTGTTTGAATGATTAGCACCTTGATATGTGATTTTTTGCAATGTATATGAGATCAAAAATAACACATGAAATATATCTGTATAATAACATAAATAAAGTTAATCAACACGGAAAAAAATTCTTTTGATTATATGCCAATTCACACCAGACATGTTGTGTCAAGCACATGTTGTGCTGGTAGCTTTCAGTTCCATTTTAAAAAGCACTGCACATTGACCGTGTCAGAGGTGTATACTGTTGCTATTTCTCCTGCCAGTAGCTCGTGTGAAATGATGTTTATGCGACGTGTGCAATGTGAATTAGGGGTAATAGTCCATAATTATCATTAATAGTGTAACAAATACTGCAAGCATGGAAATTGAACTTTGCTCCAGAGGGGCCTGCTTTAAGTCTAAAATGTAATTAAAACATGGACATGAAATGTTTATTAAATATTTTATTATATATAAAATATGTAATGAAAGAAGCCTGAATAACCGAATAAGAAGGCTCCAAACTAGAAATCGTCTTGTCCACAGGGAAAAACCCCAAATCCAAGGCACTTATCCTGGGAATGGTGAGTATCCCCACACCTGCCTGAAGCCTATCTTCTGTGGAAATGCTGGATTAGGAGTGAGACCCCCATGATCAAGAAATCTGGTACCTGAGCAACTGTCCCCTCTAAGGTGTGCATCTGTGTGGACGGGCATTTCTGATGATGATCCCACAAAGAAAAAAATTTAATCCACGCAGAGCACTGGCACAAAAATGTGTATAAAAAAGTTAGTTGGAGCAACTGACAGACGATTGCAGTGAAGTTCAGACCAGCCAAAACTATTTATCAGCAACTATGAGCTTTAGATACTCTGAGTTTCTGGGCTCAGTTTTGTGTGAAATTAAGAAATAAAAGATATAAATTGATTAGTTTATTAATATAGATCATTTATGCATTATTTATAGCTGTAAAAATACATGAATGCATATTGGATGCATTATCTATTAAATATTATATTAAATTGATAAAATAGATTTTTCAATCTAATAAAACTGGTGTTTGATACTGTCTGACGTTGAATATTATTTTGACAAATAGACAATTGTGTGTTGGAAAAAGTTTAATAATTGCACACACTTATATTCATTTATACCACACAATTATATTCACTTTTTTTTGGTTGCTGGGTCAAATTTTCAAATATTATAATACTATTTCAAAACTATATCATAAAATTTGGCTTTACACTGTATCATTACAGGTTCCACTATACAAGTAGCCTATACTATACTTCTGTGGTTTATAGCTGTAATTAGGACAATATGGTAGAGCAGATCCAGTCCTGTGGCTCTGTTCATGAAATACTCCATAGTTCATATATGCCTTCAGCACAGTATAGTTAAGGAGCTCCTAGCGTGTTATCATACAAAATTTGAGCCCATTTTAGCTGTGAATCACATGTTAAATATTGTTAGTACAGATGTGTTGTCGAGAGATGTTTTCCCAGGCTAGCCGGCTACTGCTAACAAGGCAGCTGGAATTTGTGTGGCTCATGGGGTATTTCTGCACAAATGGCAGGAAGGATGGCTCAGTAGAAATAAATTTTGCTTAAGAAGAATTAAAAATTTGAAGGGACATTGACTGGAATCCTTATCGTGTGTGAATGTAATACTGAATATATATCTAATCCATACCTTTCCATCTCACACACTCAGTCAGGCTCTTTCCCCACCAGCAAAGTGACATTTCACATTCACAAAGCCAGTTTCCACTAAAAAGGTCTAGTCTGTATAAGACTGACCATTATCTGTCTGCCACCCTGACTGGCATTGTATCTGATCACCCTTCACCTTGCAGGTGGTGAGCCCACAAGATGGCTTTTGAGCCCATGACTGCTACTTGGACGTTCTTGGATGCTCTTAACCAGACAGCTCACCTATAGACACCACTCTCAGGCCTGACTACAGGGGTTGGTCCCAGTAACCCTAATCTGGGCAGTGTACACTAATCTTTAGGTCTTTATCTGGCATCTCCTCTCAGATCTGTTTTGGCCCTTTCTTTGAAAAAACAAATCTTGGGTTATAAATTATGTTTATACATGTTCTAGATAATAACAATAATCTGTGTTAAATTCTGAAATTATTAACTTCTTATTTGAAGTTCAGTAAGATGAATTTTCAATCAGCCAGGTCAACCTTTTACATTTTTGCATCATTTTACAGTGTGAAGAACTCACCATGTTGAAGATAATAAATAATAACATTAGGAGAATATAACACTCAAAATACTCATTAAATATTTTACTTTTTCTTAATTTTAATTTTATTGTTTTTTTATAATATCATATCTGCAAGCATTCATTTAAAAATCAAATTCACAGTTTATTTTATTGCATATATTGTTTCAAGATTCTTTCTTCTTCTGTAAGCTTAGCCTTGCCTTTTGAAAATGGCAAACCACTAAAGCAGCTCATGATGACATGATTGTGAGGCAGTGCTATCAGATGCTGCACAAGTATAAGGCTTCATAGAAAGCTAGCCGAGTGTTTTTCCATTTGAGAACTGCTAACAGCACAAGATAAACTGAAATATATGAAGTAAGTTTCATTGGGAATGGGAAAATTAATGACCTGCGGGCAAATTAAAAACCTGGTGGCAGATGGCTTAGCTGGACCTGATGATTCAGGCACTTATAAAATGCCACTCAGAGACTTATGTCCTTGAATAGAGTTCTCCTTATAGCCCAATGACTGGCTATCTTCTCCATTCCTCAATGAAGGAGCACAAAGATGCTACAGCTGCATCTGGGAGTTCTGTAAAGCTGAGAATGAACAGTTGAACCATCATGTTCAACAATGGTCACAGCAACATTTAGCCTACTAGCTTGCAAGCACCACTGATAGTCTCTAAACTAGCCATGGCATTCACACTTAAAATGGTGGTGGTCCAATTGAAATTGAATATTGCTATACTAACCAGAGCACAGGAGGTGCTGTTTTGCACAGTGCTTGTCATGGCAGAATTCAAAATGCAAGGATTTTATTAAAGAGCTTCAAAATAAGACTTGGACAGACAGCTCAATCATGCCTGAGCTCAATAGCAAGCATTCTAGCTAATATGATGAGCAGGTCTGACTGAGCTACATGCCTGGCATTGATGCCTGTATTGTGTTGTGCTGGTGGTCTAACCGGTCAAACCACTACATCCAGATGCATTAAATGCAGATACACCAATAATGTTCTAGTGAGAATGTATTGTCAATCATCATGTGTGGGACATGCAGCTAGCAATGGAACAATGATGTACTGGTTTATGCACAGCACCAAGTGTGCTTAACTAAATCCACTCTGCCAGACGTGTGCAAATTAACCCTACAAAATCTGCCCTGGGTAATTGTGTAAGCAGAGGTGTGGTGGAGCGCCGGTTTGGGAATGGAGAGTGGAGTTGGAGAAGGTGAGTGGTACACTACCTTCTACTAATGAGTGTTCTGTGTTGCAATGAGCTGAGGTAAGGATAAAAAGGAGAGAGAGATGCACGCGTGTTTCGTGTTTGTGGTTTACGTTATGTTTATGTTGATTAAACATAGTTTTTAAGTTCATTCAGTTCCCGCCTCCTCCTTGCCCATCTTTGACATTTGTTACAGTAATATTTTATTATTTGGGCCTGCTGCTAATTAAGTGATCGATTGGAGAATGCCAGGTGCAGAATCAGAAAACCACCATAGCCAAACAGTCAGCGAATCATGTACTTTTAGGTCACTAGCCATAAAGTATCTGCCTGCCTTACACAAGCCTTAGACAGGGAAAGTGATGCCCTCAGACCCCCCCACCACAACTAACGGGTCCTGTGGAGCATGCACATGAAGGGCTGGGGCTCATAACAGGATGATTAACAAAACATTGGTCATTGCACAATGAATACTTCAGATAAGTGGTTTCTGATGACAGTGTCCCAGAGATACAAGCTTTCACACAACCGCAAACAACCAACCTTTTTGGGGCTCAATGTCTCATCAGTAGACAGCTCGACAAGGCAGACCCCACAGTTCAAAACAAAGAGTTTAATATACTCAATGTACTTCTTTGTTCAGAAGGATGGCAGTTTCCATCTAATTCTAGATTTCAGATTTCACAAAGATCCTCCATTTCTGTATACTAAGGTTATAACCTTAAAACAAAGATAACATAATAAGTAAAAAAAAAGGGTTTGTTCAAAGAAAAGATGTCTATCTTAGCATCATAACCTTATTATGACCTTTTTTAAAGGGGCAAGGCACCTCTATATGCCACAATTCCCCAAGAGCCAGGTGCAGGATTTCCCTTAGTGTTGGATCCTGTCCAAGATGTTGAAATGGGCGTCTTTGGAGAACTGGATGCTGGGGTGACCTTGTGGTAGGCTTACTGTCTTGTTCTCCAAGTGTCTGTGTCGAAGAACTTGAGTGCCCTGCACAAAGATTTGACTTCTACCCCACTGAACACCTTTGGGATGATCTGAAATGCCGACTGCTCAACATCAGGGCCTCACTAATGCTCTGGTGGCTGAATGGGCCAATCCTAACAGCCATTTTGCAAAATCTTATTGGAAAACAAGATTTCACCTAGGATGATAATATGGATGTGATGGCCAGCTGTTCACACAATTTTGACCACATATTGGTCATATACACTCACCATCCACTTTATTTGGATCACTTGTACACCAGCACATTCAGGTAGTTATCAAAACCTCATACAGATACAGGTCAAGCGCTACAGGTAATGTTCACACCAAACATCAGAATGAAGAAAATGTGTGAACTCTGTGATTTTGAATGTGGCATGGATATTGGTACCAGATGGGCTGGTTTGAGTATTTCAGAAGCTTTCCTGGGATTTTCACACACAACAGTCTCCAGAATTTACACCAAATTGTACAAAAAACAAAAAAAAAATTGAGTGAGCAACAGTTCTGAGGGGGAAAAGAGGGTCAGAGGAAAATGGCCAGTTTGGTTTGAGCTGCCAGGAAGGATATAATAACTGATATAAGCACTTTTTGCAATTGTGGAGAGCAGAAGAGTATTTTAGAATGCACATCAAACCTTGTGGTGGATGGGCTACAAGAGCAGAAAACCACATCAGGTTCTATTCCTATCAGACAAGAACACAGCCTCATCCAAATGGAACAGATGAAGATTAGAAAAAGAAATCACCTTGTTTTTGTCAAGTGTCCAATTTTGGTGAGTTTGTGCTCATGATAGCCTCAGAGTCTTGCTCTTGGCTAACAGGAGTAAAACCTGGTGTGGTCTTCTGCTATTATAGCTCATCCATCTCAAGAGTTGATGTGCTGTGCAATCTGAGCTGCTTTTCTGCTCACCACGGTTGTAAAGAGTGTTTATTTGCATTACTATAGACTTTCTGTCAGCTCAGACCAGTCCGGTCATTCTCCTTTGATCTCTATATTCAACAAGGTTTTTCATCCTGCAGACCCTCTGGTCATAAGGATCTAAAGCCAAAGTATTCTCCAGAAATGAAAAAAGCAAATAACATTTATTTATTTATTTATTTATTTGTTTATACATACATACATACATACATACATACATACCAGTCATGTAAAGGTTATAAATTATTAATAATTAAATGCTCCTTAGTGACCATTAAAAATGGATGATCACCATTGTATCTGTAACAGGTTGGCATATGGTTTAGCTGTTTAGGGGATGAGCAAAGAAGGTTGATAGTTAATGCAAAACATCTGTATTTTATGTCTGAAGTCCTACTTATCTTTTCTCTCTGAACCGGGAGCTGAGTCTGTGCAGTTATAGTTATACTGGTGCTGAACTGCTCAGAGAACAAGCTACCACATACATTTAACAGGGACCTCTTGTCCATGTGGTCCAGTAATTGATCCACCTGCAGAAGCAACATCAGTCCCTTCTCAGACTCCTGAGACTCTCAGACTCAACAGCAGGAGATATGTGCCAAGACATTGAAAGCACAGGCCATGAAGAGTCAATTCCTCCTTGGAAATCTTATCACCTCTTTCATCTGAGATGGTATTGAGACATGTCTAGATGTTTGAGGATATGGCCTTGGCATGTGGTTGGATATAAACTCAGGAAAGGCAGCACCAGCTCTCTGATAGAGACTCTTAACTTTGACAGTTCTCTCCAGAAGTCCTTGTGTTACATCCAGCTCAGAATTACTCACTATGTAATTGCAGTGAATCAGGGAGGTTGAACATGAGGTCATGTTAAAGGATGGTGAAATACATTCCATATTTACCAACTCAACCTCATTAAAATTGAATTAACTGGTCACTGTTGCTTTGGCAATGACATTGGCAGAGATGAGTTGGGGCTGTAGTGTCCAAAAATATCTAACTCCACAGTGATGCCAGATTTGATGCATATCCAATGCAGTGTATTGACAAGCTTATGGATAGGCTGGGTGCTGCTCATTTTTATGCATGGCACTGGATTTAATCAAGGGTTACTAACAAATTTCCTTGTCTCCAAGGTTTAAAAAACAGAAGGATGGTTTGGTTCCTTTGTCACCATTCCATTCAGGCTTATCACAATGCTAGCTCAATTTCAATGGCTCATGGACTGCATATATTCATTGATCTATTTAGACAACATACTCATTTATAGTATAACTGGCTGCAGCATATGTGAGTGGACCTAAAGCTGAGACAGGCCAGCCTCACAGCAAATCCAGTGAAGTGTGAAATTGGACAGGTATGATACAGTTTCTGGGCTTTCACTTAGGACATGGGCAGGTTCAATCCCAAATTATAACACAGAAGCAATTGTAGCCTATTCGCAGCCCAAGAACAACTAGGAGATGAGTCAATTCATGTGGCTCGTGGGATATTATCAGAGGTTTGTGCCTAATTATTCGGACCTCACCATCCTGCTGACTGATCTCATTAAAAAGAGAGCTCCAGATCTGGTCCAGTGGTCAGAGCAGTGGTAGTGGCCCTTTGCTTCTCTTCCCTGATTTTCCTCTCTCTTTTGTGCTGCAAATGGGCACATTGGACATAGAGCTGGGGGCTGTTTTGTCCCAGGAAGTGGAGGAGAGAATGCCTGGTGCTGTACATCAGTAAGAAGCTCTCCATGTGAGAGCTGATGTATAGCACCATAGAAAAGGAATGTCTCTCCATCAATTGGGTGATCCTCACTCTCCAGTATTGTCTACTGGAGTGGCCTTGCACCCTCTGTTCAGACTACAGCTCTCTGACACTGTATGACACTGTTCTGTGAACTGTTAGGTATCAGGCATTGCAACATTTTAAATTTACTGTGGTCCACAGTCTGGGGCACAGATGCTGGTGGTGGTGGGAAACAGGTAGGGGTATTTTTTAACAGGAATCTTCAATGTGTGGGTGTGGTTTGCCACACACCAGCATTTTATGTCTGATGCCCTATTAATGTTTTCTCTCTGAACTTACACTAAACCATGAGCTGCGTGAAGCCAAAGCTGAACAGAATGAGCAGCAGGAAAGCTGAAAATCTGCCCTTTTTTCTTTGTATTAAGTTTTATGTTGCTGCCCACTGACCATGCCAAGGGGCATGGGCACCAATTAAAAACTCATGTGTGTTTTTACCCCGGTTCTGGTGTGTTTTCTGAGTAGTGTGCTGCCAAGATTTTTGCTTTGAAATCCAAGGGGAAAAAATCACTAGAAATCCTCCAGCTGCTATTTTACGCTAATGTTTCACCATACTGTTCCAAATCCTTAGGGCAGTCAAAATACATGGTGGTTTACAGCCATGCAATCCACTGTCAACAGATTTTTACTGTAAAATTACTAGAGATTCATTTTAAAGTGCCAGAAGTTAAACAAAATATAGCAAAGCCTTCTGTCCCACAAACCAGCCGAAAAGCCCAAAGGATATCCCACGCAATATGATGTGCGTACTTGGAGCACTGTTCATAGTGGAATTGAGCTTGACTAGAATTACGACCCATCTGTTCTTAAAGGCTAGAGAATGAAGTATAACCACATCAATGACAGGCCAAGCAATTAGAGTGCAGATGGCAGATTGAGTGGCCTATACCTGTTCAGGGAGAGTAGCATATGCACAGTGTAGTAATAGCCTCTGCATTTATATCTGAGAAAATTTCACTGCTTACTTGCAAATATGGCACATAGCCACATCAGTCTGTTGATTTAATATTTCTAATATTTGAATGTATTTTCGCAGTTAATATTTACAGTTAATAAGTAGATATTCAGGAATACAGTATAGAGAGGAGACATCCAAAGGTTGAGACTGTAAGGTGGTCTACTTTATTAAACCCACCCAAACTTCCCATGTGTCCCAAGGGCCACTATAATGCAAGAAAGTCATATAAATAGTAGTTGCACATACTAACATCACATGAAACATCTTTAGTAGTATAGATAGCACATCATAATACATAATCCTGGTGAAAAGGTAGAAAAGGTAAAAAAAAAAGACAGCACTGCTATCCTGTTCATGTTTCCTAGCTTTAGATGTATTTGGCGTTGGTTTGATTAAACCTGGCTTGATGGAGCATTGTGTAGTTGATGTCTAATGGACCACAGTGAGCACTGTGTCAAGCCCATTCATGCCATCAGATAAAGCTTAAACTGTAGTTAAAAGCCGGTGTCACATTACTGCATCATCTTCCCAATGGTCACCATGCTCTTATGCAGTCTGGCATTGACCTTCTAAAACATATTTGATTATCAAACAGATTATTTTTAACATTAATTTTAAAATGTGTTCATTTGTCCCACTTCCTGTGCTTACATAGATGTAATAAATGCAACATTCTTGTAGACATAAAAGTTCCAGAAAAAGACAGAAAAGACACAGAGAATGCCGAGGATCAGGTTACAAGCGGAGAAATTAGTCAAGGTGTGTGATCACTGATCCTTCACATTTTTCCCCATTTCAAACCCAAAGGACAAACACTTCATAACATTGAGTGAAGTTTCTTGTCAGGGCACAAGGGGAAGAGGGAAGGTGATCTGATAGCTCCAGGGTGAAGGAAAACAGGGGAAAAAAGATAAGAGAGAGAGAGGACAAGTAAGTAGACTCCTACACTAAAGAAACACTAAAAGTGATATGATCATTGGTGTAGGCATTTGCTTTTTAATTATTTATCTATCTATCTATCTATCTATCTATCTATCTATCTATCTATCTATCTATCTATCTATCTATCTATCTATTTGTCTATTTGTCTATCTATTTGTCTGTCTGTCTATTTGCTTTTCTTTTGGCATTATTGGGTCATTTTAACTGTGATGCTATATTAGTATAGCAGAAGTAGCTTAAGTGGTTATTTTGCTCACAGTGCTCAAGGCACAGAAAGGACAGAATATATGAATTTTCTTCACTGTTTCCTGTTNCTGTTTCCTGTTCTCTATGGCAGTCTACAGAAATTACAGAGGTATATTACATAGTATATTACATTATGCTATTAGGCCTTTTGCTTTTTGCACCATATAATGAATTAATAATTAATGTCATATTTAAAGTTGTTTTTGTTTTCTAATTTATTTATTTATTTATTTATTTATTTATTTATTTATTTATTTAACAGACCCCCTGAATGAAGTTGTGGAAAATTTGTTATGGTATTTCTATTTAAAATATTGGCTTAATAAGATATTAATTATTGGTAAAGGAGTCAAGGTTTTTAAATCAACATTTAAACATTTATACTAATATTTAAATTAACATCGATCTGGTATTGTTTGAAGGTCATAAACCTACAAATTTAAATTATAAAGTTGATCATCACCAAGTTGACCATCACAGGAAATTGCATGTAATTAAGCTACAGTATAAATTTAAGAGAGTAGTTTCTGTTATTGTGTAAATAAGTACTGTATGTGAAATTTAGACAGTCAAAATGACTGTATGTGTGTCAACTGACTTCCACTAAAGCGACATATGGCTTGCTTACTATCTGGGAAACAGCATACAGAATAATAAGCTGCTAAATATTCAATATAACAAGATAGCTCAAATTAATGGCATAATATCATGAAATAATGGGTTATTACATTGAAATAATGAGCCATTATGCAAAAAAAAAAAAAAAAAAAAAAAAAAATCAGCAACATGCAGTTAAAGACTTCTGGAATAATTCATGTATGTTTTAGTTTATATTTTTTGCAATGGGGTCTTCCATGAAAATAATACATGCACTGTGAAACAGAAGAAAAGCAGACACAGACTATATAATAGCGTTATATAGGTAGTCTTATAAGATATAAAGTAGTAGTCTTATTGTATACAAGGAACAAGGAAGTGTTCGAAGGTTTGTTAGAGATGTAGAAGAGTTTTAATATAAGAAACAACATAATCCTGGCATATAATTAGTTTAAAGCTTTGTATCTGGCATGAATTAATTTGTGCATATGATGGCCAAATGGTCTTGTTAAAACAGGTGGTGTTAGAGAGAGAGAATGCATTCAATGGTTTGAAATAAAAAAATATGCTTATTCAACCTGAAGTAAATAGTAGTAACTTTTATAGTCTGAAACAGTAAGATGCCTTTGTGTTTTAACCTTTCCCCTTCCCCTGGTGTGTATGTGTGAATAGAAAAAAAAAAACACAAGAAAAATTAAAGTTTCAAAACACACTGACAATGATATGACAGCCTTTTAGTGATCAAATTATATTAAATGAAATGAATTATATGAAATGGTTCAAGATGGTGCCGGTGAGGTCCGTTGCCTTCATGACTGCTCCAAAACCCATTTCACTACACAACATACTGTGTCTGGTTATGCGTGTGACAAATAAAATTTTAATTTGAATTATTTATAATTATACGTTTTATTACTTGTCTCCTTTTTTGAGCTAACATTATCCAACAATAAGACAGAGGCGAAATAAAATTTGAAGAGACATTTCTCATTCATTCTTGTTTGGCTCAATTTGCTCGATTATATACAACTACAAATATCCCAACACTTTGCATCCAGAATCACAAACAACAGCTCATTCCCTATTGTGTCACCTCTTTCATTTGCATCTAATTAGAGCCCCCAAAACTTTCTATCACAACAAGGTGATGAAGGAGTCAATCAACACTCGCTGGCATGAATAAACAAATGGCCATTTTAAGAATGAATATTTTAACACTCCTCTTCCTGCAGTGTGTATAGTCTTTATTCTATACAATTAGTCAAGCCTGAAAAAAAAAAAAAAAAATTTACACAAACTTTTATAATTATTAATAAACATTTCGATCCATATCTCTGTCTAAGTGCAGTCCTAGCATTTTTCATATTGTTTAATGTGAATACACCAAGGTGTCACTGGCAGTTTTGGAGGCCATACAGCAGCAAGTGGACACTGCCCTAATTAGGGGGTTTTTTGGAATATCACCTGGCTAGGAGGAAAGCCACGGGCGACAGACCCTGAGGCCCTGTACCTGCAGACGTAGAAAGAAAATGTGGAAGAAAAGGTATCAGGAAAGAGTAGCCTGTCAGGCTCACTTGAGTGCTGAAGCTGCTGACAGCACATTACCTGCCAGTCAATGAGTGGAGAGAGAGAGAGAGAGAGCAGGAGAGAATGAGAGAGAGAGAGAGAGAGAGAGAGAGAGAGAGAGAGAGAGAGAGAGAGAGAGGCTTGATTCTGTTGTGCTAAACTCAGTAAAATGATGGATGGCAAATGATGATCCTTCATAAATTGCAAGAAGTTTTATTTTCTGTGTATTCTTTGAAAGGGTCCTGTCAAATCATTTTCTTTTTTAAATTTAAGGTACCTACTGCCTGCTGTTTGTATATTGTTATTTTAACATATATTTAAGTTGATGTCCAAACTTTGTCTAACAGTTAAGCACACTAGATGTCAGCCATATGTGATCACCTAAGGAAAATTAAATAGCATAGGAAGTACTGTGTTGTTTGAATATGGTATCTTTGTAATGATGCAGACGGTAATCTACAATAACCCGACCACGCTGTTGTCATAGAATGAAAGTAAATGGACTATAATTGTATGTGCTTATAATTACATTGTCATATGAAGCAGAGTATCTCAACCTCTCAACTTTTTCCAGACACTACGAGCTGGACGATGAGTATCTGACAAGGCAGATGACAATTGCTGAAGCTTATTCTGGAGCTGGAGAAAGACATGTCAAGACAATGATGATGATGATGACATTCAAACAAGACTTTCCTTTCCATCATAAGTATGGTGTCTGCTAGATACCACTTTGTCTCTCTTTCTCTCAGTTTCTGCTAATCAGACCTCTGGAGGGAACTGCTTTATTCTGCAAATGTCATGAAGACCCTTTCCATTGACATTTAGCAATCATGCCAGGTCTAATTGTGCAGAAAACCTATGGCAATTTCAATACTTCCACTGATAAAATGGAATACACATGTTTGAACATGACATTGAATTGTGCTCACTGTTGGTACAATCTTCTGTGGGAAATCTGTAGCTAAAAAAGAAAGAAGGCTGTAAGACACTACTTTAGAATAATGATTATACCCTTGCTTCAAACAGTGTCTTTTTGTTAACTAATGCCAAATAGACTTGCTTGTGATTTCTGGCACTGCATGACAGTGTCATAAATAGAAGCACAATGCTTAGCTCCAAACAGCAGTAGCAGGAAACTTGAAGCCAGAAGCAATTTATTTAACAATAAAGAGTTTGATGTCATGCCATACATTAGAGTATAACTGTATGGTTGAAATGATTCCAATGACGGTTTAAGTAACATAGAGTACATGTGTGCTGATTAAAAAAACAAATGACTTGTTACAGACTTGGGTGTTTTTAGGCATAACTAACTAGTACCTAAAATAAATAAATAAATAAATAAAAACCCCGGCAATTCATTATAGATGAAAAAGCCAAAATATTATAGGAAATATTTTTCTAGGCTGACACAAAAATGTGTGTATATATATATATACATACATACATACATACATATATACATACATTTCTAAGCAGAGCTGCTGTTTTAATAGTGGTAAGAACTGTTCTGGCATCAACTCTGAACTTTTTAGGGAATTCACAAATTCCCATAAACAATCACAAAATGGCTTATTTCTCTGGAAGAAGTCTTCAATCTCACTGCAAATGCGCTTAAGTCTCATTAGCTGTGAATAAGAAATGGGAATTTTTCAGTGTTTGGGATGAGAAAAGCTGCACTCTAAAAACTGTGTGCTTGAGGGGACATGATAGTCCCTGTATACTTCATGGCTGAGTGAAATAAACTCGAGCTCTTTAAATGAACAGGTTTGCAATTTCAAAAGTGTCATCAATGTACCTAATAAACAGTGTAGGTACAGTATTCAAATAACCTTTTTTCCACAACAAATCAGGTTTGCATGAGGTCCATTTTATTGCCCATACTGACACCTTTGTATAATAACGTAAAAAAAAATGTTCAGAGTGTTGGAATTGAGGTTCTAATTGTTAACAACTGGTTTTGCTAAGAACTTCCTTTCTGGGAGAGACATAATTGAATGCATCTCAAAATGTTACTGCCTTCTGTTCTAAACAAGACTTTAAAGGAATATAGGCCACATTATGCTAAGGACAAACCACCTCCATTATTCTCTACCTACCAGATACAGTTGAGGCCATATGTTTACATATGCCTAGAGTAAAGACATTCAAACTCAATTTTTCACAACTCCACACATTTTATATTATCATACCTTTCCTGTGTTAAGTCAAGTAGGGTATCTACTTTAGTTCCATAAGAGATTATTTCAGTATGATAGCTAAGAGACAGATTTATTTCATTGTTTATTTATTATATCATATTTTCAGTGGGTCAGATTACCCATTACATGCACTTTGTTTGTATTTGGAGGCATTGCCTTTTAATTGATTTAGATCAAACACTTGGGGTAGTCTTTCACAAGCATCTCAATACTTTCAATACAATACTTATTGTATTGTATGCCTCATTGCTCACACTGGGATTCAGGTCAGGGCTTTGTGATGGTCACTTTCACTTTGATGACGTTAAGTCATTTTGTTACAGGTTTTGGATATATGCTAAGAATCACTGTCTTGCTGGAAGACCCAGTTGTGACAATGTTTTTTACTTTCTGGCAGATGACGAGGTTCTGCTTCAGTATTTTTTAAGATAAACCTCCTTCCTTATAATGTCATCTATTTTATGAAGTGCACCAGTCCCTTTTTCAGTAAAAAAAACAAAAAAACAAAAAAAAAACATGATGGCACCACCCTCGTACTTCACATTTGGGATTGTGTCTAGATTTAAAAGCCTCACCCTTTTCCTCCATACATAGTGCTGAAGATTATGGCCATAAAGTTGAAATTCCATTTCATCTGACCAGAGAACACTCCTCCAAAAGACTGGTGATCACATGCAAATTTCAGTCTGGCTCTTTTTTTTATGCTGGGCTTAGAGTATGACAGCATTTCAGGCCATGTCTATGTAGGACTCTCTTAATGGTGGATATAAATATTTGGTATCTGCTGCCTCGAACTCCTTCACCAGTTCCTTTCTTGTTGTCTTGGGGTTTACTTGAACTTTTGGGATCAAAATTTGCTTATTCCTGTGAGTTACATTATGCCTCTTTCTTGAATGATGCAATGTCTATGTGATGTGGTCCCAGAATTTTCATATTTGCATGGAGTTTTCTGTACAGCTGCTTGTTGCACCTTATGTTGTTTGGAAATTGCTCTTAAAGAGGAACCAGACTTGCGGAGGTCCACATTTTTCCCGATGTCTTTGAGTTGCTTGGATTTTCCCATGGTATCAAGAGCAAAAAGACAAAAGTTAGGACATTTTACAGTGACGTGCACTCCCAATTCACTCATAATTATGAAAATTGGCCAATTGGAAGCATCTAAAAGTCATTACATCAATTTCTGGAATCTTCCAGACTGTATAAAGAGACAGTCAGCTTGGTGTTTGAATTGCCAAAAGAAACGTATGGTAACATGAAATGTGTTTAGTGAAAAACTGAGATTGACAATTTGTGTTGGTGCACACAATTTGTCACCTATCCACTATATCATCTACTACACCTGGTGTTTCCACCTGGACTGTATAGCACAGGGGTCTTCAATCTTATCTACAAAGCGTTGGTGTGGCTTCAGGTTTTCATTCCATCCAGATAGTAGTTACACTTGATGGTTGATTGGAGACCAAGATGGACTGATTAAACAAGTGGAGTGAGGTATGTCTCCTGCTTAGTTGGAATGAAAACATGCAGCCACACCAGCCCTTTGTGGATAAGATTCAAGACCCCTGCGCTATACAGTCTGTCAATGGAAAAAGACCACCACAGGAGTATTCTCAGTGCATTTACGTATATGTACAGTATAATATGTATGTAATAATATCTGGTCATCATTGTTACTTTAGTTTACTTAGCCAAACGATGCCTTTTATGTAATAATGACATTTGCATAATGATAAACTGACAGCTATAATCATCCTTAGATAGCTATAGTTTATTAGTAGGGGTATAACAATACACTCTGGTCATGATTCAATTCAATTCACAATACTGGCTTCATGATTTTAATTTGATTCTCAGAATATTTTAAACAAAATTTGAAGAAAAATTATGAGTGAAAATTATGACTCCTGTTTTTAATTTCTGAATCATAATGCAAAACAATGTGCAATTTTGCCTGTATAAAGCTAATTAAATCAAAGTTGGCTATGAACATAGGTTTAATATTGTAAACAAAATGTACAACAGGTTCACAATGTCTTAAAAATAAATACATACATTTATAAATTATTCCCAAAACTTTGATTGAATAAACAATGTATCTTAACATGGGGACTTTGAAAATGATTGACTGAAACACAATGAGGTCTGTAACATAAATAGAGCTCCAAAGTTGGCAAAATGCCCAATTTCCACATCCTCTGGTGTTGTTTGAAAGCTACTGAAGAGCTCCATAAAACCATTATAACATTGTTGTGTAACTATATAATATATGTTGTAATATATAACGTGTTTTGGTCATTGCAACCTGGAGCTATCAGGCAAATGGACTTCAAGTGCAGATCTCATAGGCTCTCCAAGAAAGAATGTGATCAATTGACCAGTGTGCTCACTATACATTTTACCTCTACAGTATGGGATGTGCAGATTTAGACCCCTGGTTTAAACATATCACCTGCATAAGATGCATAATTAATAGAATGCTGAGTTCCACAATGTGAATCACACATTTCCACAATACACATCATCACATTTTTGCATCATGATGCATTGTGTACTGTTTGTTACAGCCCTATATATTAGCCTCATAGATCTAGTGCAAAACTAATGAACTTTGGATACCAAATCTTAGTGGAAAGGCTAGGATATATCATATGCAGCAACTGAATTGTTAATTAAAGGTCTTTTGTCACTGGATGATTTGACTGTAGGTAACACTTCTATTATTATCCACTTAATGTTTAAAGTGGTTGGCCCTTTCAGCTTTAAGCCAGATGCCTGGGTTATCGACTGAGTTTAAACACAATGGGAAAGAAGAGATACAATTACCCTTTTTATTGAAAGACTATATGACTTCTCTGCCGGCTTTGTATCAATCATATAAATTATTCTCTGCCTGGAATTCATAAATATTCCCTTATGGTACCTGTGTTCTTTTCCCAAAGTCCCAAATATCAGCTTTGACACAGAGAGGTTTATGTTTCCCTGTTCTCAAGTCTGGTTTCTTTCTTTTTCTCATCTCCAAAAGAAATTAGTGGAAACTGGCCATTGTAAAAATGCAAAGGAGGCCCCATTCCTCAACTGAAAACTTATTAGAGCATGTCACTATATCTATGAAGATTGAAATAATAAGTGGGCTATGACCCCAGGAAGACTATGACCCCATTGAAAAGTCTGCAGGCCCCGCACCAATGTGATCATTACACCCCACTTTAGAACAGGAAACATAAACATAAAGGCACATGTTATACATGCTCTTTCATGCCTGAAGAACGAAACATTTTACATATTACATGTCTGAAAAAACTCTTTCAAAAACTTAGAGGAAGGTTAGAACTGCAGAACTTTTGAAAGTGCATGCACAAGCTATATTATCTCTTTTTCCTTTCTCTCTGAGATAGAAAATGTCACAGATCATGGCACGTGTAGCTCTGCTTAAGATTTTTTAGATTTGTCCAAAATGTACAAATAATGTTAGAAATTGAAGCTTTAAAGAGTCTTTCACTTATTTTACCCCAATTTAGGAATTAACCACAAGCATGAATGCCACACAAATGTAAAATGGGGATCTCTTTTCACTCATGTACTTCAAGAAATGATGGTCTAATTCCTCACTTCTTTTTAATTTCACTGGGAAATAAACTACTCAAACCTCAGTGATTGATAACTTATATAGAATATTCATAATTCTATAAGACTTATACCTTCAACTTGGCACCCTGTTATTATGCCTAAATTCTTAAATTCCTGATCAATCATTGGATATGGCAGCACTACAGTTACTGAAAACCAGGAAATATGGAACAAACCATGTTTATGGAACAAATCATGTTTTGATAGACAGTTTTTTTGGAAATACAATGGTACTTCAGGCTTTTTGCAAGGCCAAGGTTGTGTGCAATTTCAATTCAATTCAATTTTATTTGTATAGCACTTTTAACAAATTGTCACAAAGCAACTTAACAGAAATAAATGGATTCACAAAAATATATTGTAAATATTTGATTTTATCACTGTGAATTTATCCCTAATGAGCAAGCCAGTGGTGACGGTGGAAAGGAAAAACTCCTATCTCCTAAAATCTATCCACTGTCCATTGATGGAGTCCTGAGTACAAAGCTGCTTGTGGCAACTGCAGCCCCAAAGCCACTACAGCAATCGCAGTCCCAAGCCATTACAGTACAGCTCCCCAT
>CM074946.1:5684694-5695381 GCA_037577455.1 Pangasius macronema
AGACTGATCAAGTCTTTCTTAGTGGGTAAACCAACAAAATCAGCAAGGGATCAAATACTTGTTTTCCCCACTGTATGCCAGTTGTAAGCCAGTGTATCCTGAACTAGAGGAATGTTCAATTACTCCAAAGAGAATCACAGTTGACAGTGAGTGGCATTGGTGAACAAACTTTTCCTGTACCTGAGATACCAGATTCTGGTGTAGACATCTTTCTATCGTTAATATGCGGTACCTCAATACTGTGTCCATTGCAACGTTGTATGTTCTAGCATGTCAGTTACTCTCTGGGCCATATTCAGAGTTGTGTTACATGAGCACAATGAGCATTTAAGACTGAAATATCACACTGGTTCAGACTTCAAACATAACTTTGTATTTATGCACTATTTAGCAGTTATTATTTTGCACAATATCAGCTCAAACAAGAAACACTATCATACTCATAATATGTCACTGTGAATTTTATGTCTTGGATTAAATACACTCAAAATAATACTAAACTGTGTAGTGACTTGCTTCAGCGATGGGCAGAACACAGACAGAGCTGAGACGGGATTGGCACAAACAAAGGTGAATTTATTGTATTTTCTTAGGGTGAGGGTGAGGTGGCAGGGTGGTGGTATAGGTGGTGTGTGCAGTGCTGGCTTTTTTTTTAGTCAAGTCTAAGTGGGCTCCATTGGCCAGGTGTAGTAGCGTGGGCAGGCAGGTGGTGGCATCAAGAGGTCTGGGGCACTCCTGTGGGGGCTGGGGTAGAGAGCTTTGCTGTTGTCAGTCTGGGCAAAAGAGAGACAAAAAGCAAGCAAAATCAGTAGGGAGACAGAATCTGATGTAGGATTCTAAGTGAACAGGCAACAACAAAACCACAGAAGCCTAGACCAAACTTCACACAAAAACTCCACTTAGATTGCCACAGGAACAATAAAACAATGAACAAACACTTGCAGACCCTGAGGAGCCAAGTTAATGCTTCATTCTGCCTAATCTCATCTATCCTGTGAACAATAGGCAAACATTAGAAGATTCCTAACCAGAGGATGAATCCTCTCAGCAAAGGGGAACCTTGTCAAACCTATTTATTTAGGCCATTGACCAAGACCAGATGGCTGGTCCACAGGATAAAACCCGAGGCCCCTCAGCCATAAATCTGATAACCTAAGGACAAAAGGGTTGTGATTTAAGCAGGGGTGCCTCATGATAGGGTTATAACAGGCTGAGGACTGTAATGAGACCTTTGTTCTTTCCCACCAGAAACACAAAGTTCACCACATTTCTCACATTCCACAGCCTGTATCAGAACACTCCATATAGTCTGTAGGGACAATGACTGTGAAATTGATACATTGGCAACTGTAACTGTCTATTTTCTTCCATGTTTCATTTTGCACGTATCATGCTTATAGCCAGAAGGTTTCCATTAGTCATTTGATTATTCAACATGCATGATTATGATTGATCATAGATTACTGTGGTTGATTATTAGCAGTCTGTTGCTAATACTGACCAACATATGTCTTGTTTGGTGTGTTTGTTGAATGAGAGATGAGAGTGAGGAAATTTGAGTAGAATGTTGTTAGATGTACGTATTTAACATATTTAATGGTTTGATTCACACTCTATAAAAAAGGCACAAAGTTACTTGTTGACAAGCCAATGGACTGTGTAAAGCTATAGTTGGAGAATGCAGTCACACCTTGCCCTAAGATCATGCTGATTGGAGCAAATGTTTTGGGGTTGGACTAGCCAAAAAGGGTTAAACACCTCGGACACAAAGGAAACTGGGTGTCCTCATCCATTAACAACTTCAGGAGTTAACTCGACTCCATTGGGAGTCCTTGGGGGGTTGGGGTAGTCATTGATCAGGATTCATCAAGTCATCAAGGGGAGTCAAGCCAAGAAGAGTCGGGCACAGTCGAGAGGAGGTGAGTCATCTGCAACTCTGCATCAAGACTGGCTCCTGCAAAGACTCCAGCTCCTGCCTTGAACCACCTGCTCATCTGCAACCCACCTACAAGACTCTGCATTCACTATCCTGGCTGGTCTCCCAAGACGCCAATCAAAAGCCAACCAGACCACTGTCAAATCCACATCACTGGGAAACCCCTCCAGACAATGACGCAAAGAGAGACTCCCCGTCTAAAGAGACAAGGCAAACACAAATACAGTACCTCCAGATTCTTGCTGAGCTGGTGCTTTTAATACAAAGTTTAAAGCCCTTCTTAACAAAAGGAAGGTTAAATTGATAAGTTGATGGTCCATTCAGGTCATGGTCTGAAGAATAGCATACAGTGCTAGAAACTTGGGATTTAATTAGTTCTCTGTTCAAAACCCTTCTTCATTGACCTTTGTATGTGTGTGGGCATGTATGTCTTTATTTGTTAGATTAGTTTCTGTGTTTTACAATAGCTTAAAAAAGTCTTGTCTGATTTTAAAGTCAAGTGCATTTTGTCTCTGTGCTTATAAGTTACTGCCTTAAACTGCCGATCATGTTACTGTGCTCTTAATATCATGTTTTCACTATTTAGGACATTACCTCCATGGCCATCAGCAATAATATCCCATGCACAATTAATAAATAAACTAATTTTAACTAATCATTGGACAAATAGATGATCAGCTATTAAAATATTAAGTCTGCAAAATTTCCCCCTCTGAACTGATCTGCTTGTTTCTCCTACATATTTTGGTGGAGAATGCAGGCAGCTTAATGTAAATAGTTAATTTCCTACATATGATGCATCAGCGTGGATGGTGAAGGGCCGATAAAAGTCTGGGTTTCTCAACACAGGCGAACTAGTGAGCACCTCCTTCAGGGTCTGGAATGCCTGCTCTGCTGCCTCGGTCCAGCATATCTGGTCTGGTTGGCCCTTCTTCCTTGGTCTGAGAGAGGGGAGGCCTCAATGATCCTGTCCCATAGCATTTTGCTGACTTCTTCATCAATAGCCCAGCAACAGTCTTCTGGAACTCGGTAAGGTTGCTTTCGAACCACTAATCCTGGCTGGCTCTTGATTTCATGTTGGATCAGGGGTGTCGGTCCTGGATCCTCTCAGAACACGTCCAAGAATTGGTCCACCGACTCTGTTAGGTCTTGCTGCTGTGAGGGGGTCAGGTCCTCTCTCTTCTGGACCATGGTCCACCCTGGGGGATCTGAGAGGATATAAAAAAAAGCTGACAAAACAGGGACAGGCTCAATCAGTTTTTTCAGATTAGTGTGCTATATGTGGTTGTTTGGTCACTTACCCAGCTGTTTCAAGCAGTAGTTCACTGGGCCCATCTGTTCAAATACTACATACATGCATTGCCAGCAGACCAGGAACTTGCAGTTAGTGCTGGGCAGTGGGAGGAGCACCTGGTCACCTGGCTAGAACTTGCAGGGTTGTGCTGGCCAGTTGTATGCTTGCTGTTTTGCATGCGCCTCTTCCATATTGTGCTTGGCCTGTAACAGTTGGCAGAGGTTAGACATTAGTTTTGACACAAAGGGCATACTTTTGTCAGTTAAGAGGTCTTTTAAGGATCCCCACATGACTGAAAAGTTCTCTGGTGATGTTCCAAAAGGTGGCTTTTTGGAGTGGCACCACTTCAGATGACCAGTATGTATTTGTGGCCCCGGGCAGATTTTGGAGCAGTCCTACCAAATCCATGCTAACCCTCTCAAAGAAGATAAGCAGGGCAGGTATGGGCTTGGTGGGGGAGGTTCATTGGCACTCACTGGGGGAACCCTTGGCTGGTGGTATTCCACACCTCTGTTTCAATGCTTGGCATGTGGAATCGATCCCTCAGCAGGCCCCCAGATGCCCACCAGTGGTTGTGAATGGACCAGGTGCATCAGCAGGTCAGTCTTGGAACAGGGGATCACCAGGAGGTCACATGTTTGGCCTTGCCATTTGGTGTGATAGTAGAAGAGCCCTCCTCATCATGAAGTATGAGGTGGACAGCATCTGGTTGGCTTGTTGATTTTTGCAACATATTTGCAGGACGTGCCCCCAAGAGTAATGGCCTGGGGTAGGGTCACCAGCCAGTCACCTGAGTCCAAAAGGCAGGGGTGGGTGCGTCATCTACTTTCACCATGGTGGTTAGGGAGTGGGCATGAAGGGTAGATGCTTGAGGACATATTCCATGGTGTGGGTGGGGATTGGATCTGTGTTCATGCCTGCATTCTCCACCAGTGTAGAGACTTGCTGTAGTGATGGGCAGAAGACAGGCACAGCTGAGACAGGATTGGTGCAAACAAAGGTCAATTTATTTTCTTCTCTTTTTATTGAGTGGGAAGTAGCAGAGTGGTGGTGTAGGTGGGGTGTGCANTGTGCATGTAAAGGCACTAGTGAGGTGTCTCTCAGTGGGCTCCATGGGCCAGGTGTAGTGGCATGTGCAGACAAGTGGCGGCATAGAGAGGTCTGGGGCATTCCTATGGGTGCTTTAGAAAAGAGCTCTTGGTATGTTTGCAGGAGGTGGGCTTTGCTGCCAATGCTGTTGTCAGTCCCTGCAACAGAGACAGAAAGCAAGCAACATCAGAAACAGAATCTGCTCATCCTGCACCCATTGCAACCTTTTATACTTGTCTTTTCTGTGAGGTTGTGGAGCCACTGCAGTCATCATCAGCCACCAGCCATGCTCTATTCCTTCATCCTGCCCCTCTGCCCTGTGCAAGGTTGCTCTCCCAAACAGTGGTGCTGAAATGGCATGATCCATTCTGCACCCCAACAGCAGTCGTGTGAGTAACGTGCAGTGCTTGGTGTGCACGGACTGGGGGCCTGCCATCATAATACTTAAATATGACATTGGTCCTTTTTGGTCCTGTGAAGTAGACAAAAAGGATTTCTTTAAAGCTACTTTGGGACAATGTCCATTGTTAAAAGCACTGTACAAATAAAATTGAATTGGAATTTAATCTCAGACAGGGTCTAGACCTTTGCATTTAAATTCAAATGTTACACAATGGAACATAAAAGTAATAGTCAGTTTACTATCACAGTACAAAGAGCACTGTTAAATGGTCATCACATTGAACACTCTCTCTCCCAGTTAAGATGATCTTTGTGGTGCATTTGGGAAACTCAATCCTGACCACTTACAGCTAAGTTTAAATGATGTTCATCATTTTGATCATAAAAAAACAATCCTTGAGATGAGCTACATATATCAGTCTCCTCTGATCTCCACAAAAAAATATAAATTCAGGATTTTTTTTTTTTTTTGCCAGAGGCAAAGGTGGCAAGGAAAAACTACCTGAGACAATATGAGGAAAACATGAAAGGAACCCGTCCTAAACTGGGTGACAGATAGATGTGTCTACCAAGAAAAATCTGGCAACCATAGAGGCATGCATTACCTACAAGCAGGTAATTTTCATAATCCGAAGGGCTCACAAGGAAAATCAATTTAAGTATCTGCCAAGTATATCTCATCTCTGAATATGCACAAATGCTATACTGTATAATACACATATATACGCATATTACACTGTATAAATATTGATGTAACATCTGGGCTTAAGTCACCAGCTTAAGTTTTCAACACTGAATACAACCCAGTGAGGTAGAGAAGGGTGGGCCCAGCCCTGTGCAATGTGACACCACTCCCAGGTAGTCCCATTTTTGTGAAAACTGCCTCCTGTCTACAGTGAGTTAGGGTTCATTTTTACAGGCTGTTAACCCACTTCTGAAATGTACTTAATTCCAACAGGCCCAAGAGTACTACTGTATCAGCTGTGGTTAATAGTCCATCCATAGCAGGAGCTGGAACAGTACATAATCATCAGCCCAAATTTGATTGTAGAGTTTGATAACATCTATGGTAACAAGGTAGCTAGCTCCATGCCATAAAACTAGAAACCTTAAGAGCCAGCACCATAATGTGTCTCAGGAGGGTGGAAGTGTCCCTGATAGCCTGCTCTTTGGAGTGGACACATCCAAATATGACAGTATCCTGATGTTTCTGGCCATCACTGGTGATATGGCCACCTGCATGCTTCTATAAACAAGCTGGTGCTAGAAAGGGTAGAACTATAAATTGGAATGACTGCCTTTATAAGGCAAACCTCAAGAAGCATATGTGCTCCTGACTAATGGGAACCTGAAAATATGTGAAACAATCTTGTGGCTGCATAGCATGAATACCATTTGATTACATTTGCATTAACAGGCTAACATATGGAACAGTAGGGCTTTAAGAACTTGTTCAGCACTCTCAAAACTAGAATAAGACAGAAACCATCACCCTCCTTCTGAAATAGGAAGTAAGTAGATCCCCTAGTGGGTTTACACTTTTACTCCCCTTTTCAAGAAGGAACTCATCAATTTCTGACCACTTCAAGTTTGCTGCTCTGTTCCAAGAAATTAGTGCCCTCTTGAACAGAGGAGCAAGAAGAACCCCTTGTGCTGAATTGCAGGGTTTACTCTTTCTGAGAACTGAGAACTGACTTCTTGAAGCAGAGCAGCAAATGTTATGGTGACCAAAAATGAGGCACTGATATCCAAAATATTTGGGGGCCAGTGGTGGAAATAAAGTCTGTTACATTTATCATGTCTGCCCAATACGTAGTGATTTTAGCTGTAAAGCATCCTGCCAGAAGCCCCCAACCTTCATGGGAGGACTTTCTAGTGGTGGAGACCTGTGCCCTTCTCTTTTTTTTGCACACAGGCCTAAAAACAGACTGTGGTACATAGGGTAGATGTCATAGGTGGTGATCGTCTTTGGCTTCCAGGCAGCTTAGACATTGGCTGCACAAGCAAGAGTCCTGTAACATGGTGGCTAACAATGAAGAGGGCATAAAATAAGCTGCTCAAATGCTCCAAAAGGATAAGCAGGGCACTCAAAATGAAAGGTCATGGGCCTACTAAGCTTCAGATTGAGGGGATGTGGAGACTGAGAAATGTATCATCAAAGATGGGGGCAAAAAACAGCTCGATGGAGAAAAACTGCGGTTAGCCAAGAAGACACATGTTCAACCACAGTCTTGTTAGCAATCCAGCTAACATAGCATACTGGATATGAGGAGCATCTCTACATATTAGCAGCATTAGCCATGTTTTCTTTCTTTTCTCTAATGGGGTGAAGTCTGACAACTCAGTCCTCCTTAGTAATCCCTTCCCCCCTCCTTGTGTAACATAGCAGTGGTACCTCAGTGGATTGGAAGGTCATGAGCTGAAATTCCAGCACCACCAAGCTACCACTGTTGGGCCCCTGAGCAACGCCCCTAACTCTCAACTGCTCAGTTGTATACTGTCACAGTTGTAAGATGCTTTGTATAAATACACATGTAGAGACAGGCCAGCTGGTTGGCTAGGTGATTAGGCACAGGAAGATCCATCTATGGAAAGTAGCACTCTAGCAAATTATTGCATGCTCAACACCCAACCCTAGCCTTCATATTTTAATGTTTTCTATATCATGCTTTTTTCCAATAATCTGAGTTGCGTAGGTCTCTTAGTACAGGGAAAACACTAAAATGTGCAGGACTTCATGTACTTCAGTTGACAATGTCTTAGATAAGAATGATATTGTCTTTCATTCATTTATCCTCAGTAGCCTCTTTATGCTGCACAGTGTTGCAGGAAAAATCAGTTTTACTTTTATATTTTATTTTATTTTTGCCTATCTATTCTTTTTCTTTCTTTCTTTCTTTCTTTCTTTCTTTCTCTCTCTCTCTCTCTCTCTCTCTCTCTCTGTGCTTAATACCATAAAACAATTTGAGTTGTAAAAACCCCTTTAATCCTAGGACATCACAGGATGGTGGGGCAACAGTCAAGGATGTCTCCCTTCCACCCTCTGCAGCTGGATTTTAGTCCTTAGATGATTTTACCAACTGGCTTCTCAGTTCCCCCAACCCATGCCTTTCCTTTGTAGCCAGAGCCACAAGATTCCCTTTTCTGCCTCTTCAGCAAGGTCTTTAAGGACCTTTTTGAGTTTTGCATATGTCTCTGTGATTCGAATGTCTCTCAGGAAGTGCTTGGTTGAGAGGTCGTGGCAGCCGATTTCCACTGGATAGGTTGTTACTCTCCATCTCTTCTTTAGGCATTCCATCACAAGCTCCACATACCATGACATTTTTCGTTCATAGGCTTCCTGGGTGCCGACCACAGGATGATGTTGCATCTCAAATTTGGGGGTCGTGATCTCAGTGGGGAAGCCTAGCTGCTTGTCAAGGGCACCTGTCATTGACCAGTCATTCCCAGGGGCCAAGACTGATTGTAACAGCGGGGGTGTGGTCGAGCGCCAGCTATGCCACTCTCTCTCTCTCTTTCTCATTATGGCAGTCACTGAAAGCAAAAAGAGACAGATATAAGTAGACTGGAGTTAAGAAGACACAGGTAAGAATCATGTAGGACATTAGCTGTTTAGATTAAGCTTCCTGCATTCTCCACCAAAATCTGTAAGAAATTAGCAGATCAGCTCAGAAAGGGAAATTTTGTAAACTTAATATTTTAATAGCTGATCAACTATTCATCCAGTTGAAATTAGTGTATTTATTAATCGTGCATGGGATATTTACCTCTGTGGCCACCGGCAATAATATCCTAAATATAGTGAAACAATATAATAAGATCACAGTAATAAGATTGGTAGTTTAAGGCAGTAAATTATAAGTACAAAGACACAAAACACTTGCCTTTAAAAATCAGATGAGACTNCACACACACACACACACACACACACACACACACACGTAAAGGGGGTGAAAATGGCTTGAAAAGAGAGTGAATGAAATCCCGAGTTTCTAGCAGTTTCCCAGACCACGACATGAACAAATCATCAACTTATCAGTCTAATTTAACCTCCGCTAAGTTTAGAAGGGCGTTAAATTGTGTATTCTCTGCCCAGGGTACTGTTTTTCTGACAGCACTGGGATACTTTTTCCTACCACCTGAAAGGAGACTGAGTCCACTTGGCTGCCCTTTTTGGATTGAGAGGCTGCAGGACTTGGTTGGCTTGATTTTCATCCTGGCTCAGGAGAGCAGGTCTTCAAGCCTCTTGAGCCTCATGTGCATGCGGCTGTCTGAAGCAGGCTTGTGATATCATCCATGTAGCAACAGGGTGGCAGCCTTTGGCCTACAATGTCGCACACTCCTCGGACCATTGTACTTGCACCAGTCAAGATCACCTCAAAGCTAGCTGAGATTACGATGGGTGACATAGAACATACCATTCCTATTCCCCTCCCAAGCTGTGTAGTCCTGCAGTGAGTGGTAAATCTTCAAATCCACACAGTAGCTCTCAGTTATGCTCTTGATGCATGCCAGCACCTGGAAGAAGTCCAGGGCAAAACTTATTATCTGATCTGGGACAGACCCATATGCATTTTCCAAGTCCAGCCATAGAGCATGCAAGTCCATCCTCTCTCTCTTGGCTCTCTGGATCTGACCCCAGATTGGCGATGCATGTTCCATGCAACCAAAGAAGCAAGAAACTCCAGCTTTGTGTCAGTGTACTCATTCTGCAGCAGAAACTTTGTCATTACCTTCGCAGTCACCGAGAAGAACATCTTTCTTTCCACATTTAGGAGAGTGATGCTTTGAAACACTATTTCATAATAGGAACTAGTATTTATATTGTTATATTGTTTAAACTGATGAACCTCATCTTGCTGCTGCAGCAGACACAGTACCTTTGTTTTTTTTTGCATTAGGCTATTTACACTTCTTTTTTGTACTTCATAACTTAAAACATAAGGAACAAATGATGAGATTCATTCATGTGGCCCAATAGCAATTTATCTGGGAGTTGTGAGTCCAGAAAAGACAGTAATTAAATGATAGATAACTTTAATTTCCTGTGAATTGTTTATCCTTAAATGTCATTCCTACAGATGGTAATTCAGCTTTTGCGTATGTGTCTTCAGGGCAAAATTAGGAACAATAGATTTTTTTTGTTTTCTTTTTCTTTTATATTATATGTAAGATGAATGAACAAAAGACATGAATTATTTAAAGCCACTATTAACTTTACAGCCAGGATTACTACAGTATCAAAGAAAACGGAGACTGATTACATGAAATCCAAATTTACAACATTAATTCATAATATTTTTTCACTTCATTGCATATCACTCCTCAGTCAGATGAACTGAGGATTAACTTAGGAGTATGACACATATGACACTGTTACTCCAGAACACCTTGGTCTGTCCTCTTTGATTATTTATTTTTCCACAGCTTGTGTAACATAAGCATCGGGGGCAGTCCTGGCCTAATGGTTTGAGAGTCGGACTTGTAACCCGTAGGTGAACCCGAAGGTCGTGAGTTCGAGTCTCGTGTCCGGCAGGGATTGTAGGTGGGGGGAGTGAATGATCAGCGCTCTCTGCCACCCTCAATACCACAACTGAAGTGAGACCCTTGAGCAAGGCACCGATCCCCCAACTGCTCCCCGGGCGCCGCAGCTAAAATGGCTGCCCAATGCTCTGGGTGTGTTCACGGGTGTGTGTGCACTTGGATGGGTTGAATGCAGAGCATAAATTCCGAGTATGGGTCACCATACTTGGCCACAAAGTCACTTCACTTCACTTCATCATAACTCATATAATATGATATACAGCACCAATTATTAAATCTGAAATATGTACTAAAATATGTTGCGTTTATACTATGCATGAATACAAAATACAAATACAAAAATGAGGTAGGTCTCATCAGCAACAATGATGAGACAAACTACAGGAATGAGGTGCAACAACTGGCCATATGGTGCACCAACA
>CM074946.1:5712355-5724876 GCA_037577455.1 Pangasius macronema
ATATATATATATACATATATATATATATATATATATATATATATATATATAGTTTGTGATGGTGCATATAAGGTACTGCATTGTTTTTAGTTTAGTGTTTTGAATTAAACTTGCAGTTTATAGTGAAGGTAAACTGGCTTAATCTCAGAAACTAGATAAAGTAGAGTATATGGACTCAATTGCACTGTCCTGGTGCAAATGGTTCTTATAACTGAATAACTCATGTGTTTGCCACTGTTTCCATAGTACACAGTCAAGATCCTCAAATATTTTTCTACTAAGGCAGCAGAGGAGGATATCTTCAGAGAGGAATAGGAGAGAAGGAGAGAGAGAGAGAGAGAGAGAGAGAGAGAGAGAGAGAGAGAGAAGCAATGCCAGTCAGCTGCTCTCTATGATCCAAGGGGGGTTGTGCTCCTGGTCTTTTTAATTCTCATCCAATCTTCTGTCCATCATGGCACTTTATCCCTGCTTGGGAGCTCAGCTCGAGTTCGTGCACTGTCACTTTCTGACATTTCCCACAAACTACACCAGCACAGTGTGCAATCATTATGTGTCAGGATTTGTGGGAAGAACCTCTCCGAGTGTACTTAAAAAAGGCCTTCTTTAATCTGGAGAGACATAAGAAGAAATCATATTAAATTATTATGCTATCAAGGCTGGGCTCAGCCTTACACAGCAAAGAAGAAAGGCCAGTCATGTAGAAATGGTTTCTGTTTGAAATGGTTGTTTTTCAGGCATATTGCATACTAGTGAAAAGAACCTAGAACACTGAATAAACACACCAGACCTAGAGTCCTGACAAGATAAGTTATCCCACAATCACAGAATAAATGTTGGAGCATTTCAGTTACAAATGATCATTAAGTCTGAAACATTTTCTTCAAACTAAAGAGTTTAGCAGCAAAGTGTAGCAAGTGCTGAACTGTTGTAAAGTCTTATAGAAAATGATATTAACAATAGTAGAGAGAAGACCTGAAATCCTTGAATGTGAGTCTGTCCTAATACAAGAAGTAGGTAATAGATCTAAAATTATGTCTGACTGCTCTGAGAAGCCATACCAGTTCCTGGCTCAGATTAGTCGGTTTAATTACTGCAAATGTCAAACAGGGCTAATAATTTGATCTCAACAGGCAAAAGACAGCAAGTGGCATGAGGTTAAGCGAATTGTTGATTTTCCTTGCAGAGCACCTTCAAAGTTTTGTGAGGTTTTGTGAGATATTGTTTTTTTTGTTTGTTTGTTTGTTTGTTTGTTTTTTAAAGAACGCAGCTTCACTGGACCTACTACACTGATGTGATGTACATTTGCAGGTATATGTACAATTACAACATATTATCACCAACCAAAATTATTCTGCTTTTAGAGTGATCTTGGACAATTCCTCGATGCATTCTTTCAAGTTTCTTTATTTTATTATGTTTGCCTAAAATGACAATTGCAAAACAATTATTTTGTGGTTTGCACATACATTTGCAGTCATTATGTTGTTGTAAGGCCACAATCTAGTTCTTAATGCCTTGATCTCCTGGAAGAGGCAAAGAGACAACCAGGTGTTTGCCAAAAATGCCTTAATTTTCAGAAAATATGATGCCATTATATTATTTATTTTTACAATAGCTCCTGGTCCACTAAATGCAAACCAAAAGTATCAATGAGCCGCCATCACATTTTATATCCATTACCTGACTTGTGCAGGTATTTATATTACTATCTATCACTATAATGTATGAAAAGTTCTTGATTTTCCTAATGGTTATGATGACAAAGTTTTACATATATGTTTTTGAGGTACATAACTATTGCTTAAACAGTCCAGCTTTTTTTTTGCCTATTATTTGTAATGATACCAATAACTCTGGAATTGAACGTATATACAGTAGGCAGTATACAGTCCCCTCTGAAAGCATTGGTATGGCAAGGCCAGTATTTGTGTTTTTTCTATACACTGAAGACCTTTGGGTTTGAGATCAAAAGATGAATATGAGATATAGATATAAAATATAGAATATAGATCAGAATTTCAGGTTTCATTTCCTGATATTTACATCTAAATGTGTTAAACAACTTAGAACATGTCACCTCTGGTGGCAGACCACCCAATTTTTAGGTGAGAAAAAATATAGGAACAGATAGTCTTAAAGTAAATGAAAGTAAATAACACTTAATATTTAGTTGCATAGTCCTACCTTGCAAAAACTGCATCAAGCCAACAACCCACTGACATCACCAAACTGTTACATTTTTATTTTGTGATGCTTTTCCAGGAGTGTACTACAACTTCTTTTAGTTGTTTGTTTTGGGGAGTTTCTCCCTTCTGTCTCCTCTTCAGGAGGTGAAATGCATGCTCAATTTGGTTAAGTTGTGGTGATTGGCATGGCCAGTCTTCTACTTTTTTGCTGATGAGTGGTTTGCATAGTGTGGAAAGGCACCTATATTTCTGTTCTCAAAGTCTTCTTCAAATAGTGGTTTGTGATACCTTCATCCTTGCCCTGTGGAGGTTGTTGGTAGCGTCACTGACTGTTTTGCTTTTTTTTCACAGCTCTCACAATGATTCTGTCATCATCTTCTGTTGCTTTCCTTGACAACCTGTTCAATGTCTGGTTGTTAGTACACCAGTGTTTTCTTTCTATTTCAGGGAATTCCATATGGTTGTACAGGCTATACACAATGCGTGTACAATTGCTTTAATTGGTTTTCCCTCTTTTCTTAGCTTCAAAATGGCTTGGTTTTCTTCCATAATTAGATCTCTGGTCTTCATGTTGGTTTATCTTTTTTAACAACATACAGGTGATTCCCAGGGCTCAAACCAAAAGTAGCTATTGGACAACAAAGTAGCACCTGGGCAACAAAAAACACCTGTCAGTCATATGTTGCAATATTTTTTATCACTTAAAAATAGGTGGATTCAAACTAATGTTCTAGGTCATTTAGCACACCCAGATGTAAATATCAGGAAATGGAAGCTGAAATTCTCTAGCGCCTCATATTCATCTTTTGATCTCACACTCAAATGTCATCAGTGTGTAGCAAAAACAAAAGAATTGGCCTTGCTGTTCCAATACTTTCATAGGGTACTGTACATCTGTGGTTTCGTCTGGGTTTAGAAGTTACCTGAAGTTATGGAGTGTTACTTTTTCGCATTTTGTTTTGTTCATGGTCTTGTTTATACCAAATGAATAAATGTTCATTTATACCACATGATATTTAGTATAACAACACTGGTACATTTCAGTGATTGTATGACTCCACTTGTCTGTATTCAATATATAAAATTCTAGCAATAGGTTGTTAGATTGAAACTTGAAATACACTTACTATGGGCTCTTAGTCAGTCTGTGCATTGTATGACAACACACAATGCTGTCCAGCTGTGGCTTCTTTGGGAACTATTTTCATTGACAAAGAAGAAATAAACAAAATATTTGGCCATATTATGCTGTAAATGTCAGTTACTCAATATGAATTTCTTGTTTATAGAACTCTTCTATAAAAGCAATATCATACTTGCAATCATGCTGTTGTATTCAGCATGGCTGCTATTCAGCTGTCGGCTGCAGGCTGATATTCATACACCAGCACTCTTGCTTTTGTGATATTGCTTAATTAGAGACTACTCTTTGCTCCTTTAACAGATGTAAATTTGAAATGGGACAGATGGAAAGATCTGGAACTTTTTATCATGAACTTTTGATCATGATCATGAGAAACAAAATAGGGTAACAATAAATTAAATGCAAAACAAAAATGAAAAATACCAATAAACATGATATTGAAATCTTTCAATATTGTGCCACAGTGAATTTGTTACACATTACCATAAATTGGCCCTCTGCATGGATAAATAAATTGACTAGCGATTTTGATTTCAATTGATTTAAATGCAATTTTGATTTAAATGCCAGAGGGGTGTAAACTTTTGAACAGGATGATTGGTGTTAATTGTTATTATTTTGTTTAAAGATATTATTTTTTCATTTAGTACTGCCCTTCATAAGCTACATAAGATATTTACATGTTTCCCAGAAGACAAAATAATAACAATTTACACTGATCATCCTGTTCAAAATTTTACACCCCCCGGTTTAATGTATTGTGTTACCATCTTGGGCATCAGTGAATGTTTTTCACCTTTTACAAACTACAAATTTACCTTTTACAAATTCACCTTTTGTAATAGTTGTGTATGATGCCCTCAGTGTGAAAAGATGGATCCCAGCGTCATAAAGCCACCATTGGAAAAGAGTCAAGTACACAAAAGATGCTGGAAAACCAAATAATGTGCAGTACCTGGAGGATTTATCTGAAGAACAGTTGTCCGTTTAACTGCTCAGGACAAATAAGATACTCAAGAACAACTATCACAAACCATAAAAACAGTCGATGATCATGGAAGTAACAACACACTGTATTAAGAATCAAGTGCATGTAAAAGTTTGTACTGGTTAATTTGTGTAAATTCAGTTATTATTTTGTTTACATTATTATATAAACATCTGCTATATGAAATAGCTTATTCAGTGCAGTAATAAAAAAATATACATATATATATATATATATATATATATATATATATATGTCAAATGTATGCATTCATTCAAGTGAGCTTTTAGAAAAAAGTGGCATTAATGGTAAAAGTACAAATATAAGATATGATATAATAATGATACATATAAAAGAAAATAAATGCTATTACCAGAGGGCATCTGTCTTCTGCCAGCCACTAAGTCTGATAAGGAATGCCTGTATAACGTAACATCACTGCCAGCCTCTTTCAAAAATACAAACTCTGTTTGAAGCAAATCACTTCACAAACTGTACCGGTCAATAACATGAATTCAGTTTCACAAGTCAGGTATCAAACAACAGACTGCATCACCTGACCATTCACATGACACTTCCTCTCAATCACCGGACTTTTGATCAAGCACACCTGTTCATCACACATGCCTGTAAATAATGTGGACAGTCTTCCTTTCTTTCTGCTGCTTTCTGCCAGTGATGAGTCAGAGACTGGGAGTTCTGAAAGACATTCTGGCTTTGACTTACTTCCGTATAGTCCTAGCCTAGTGTATTCTGTTTGCCAATTGCCTGACCCTTTGTGACCAAGTAGACCAAGTTAACAGTCTTGCTGTTCATTTAAATTATGTACTAAGATGACTGTAATTTCTAATTTCTTCAGATGTTCAATAGACAGTACATTACTAATTTAGTCATGAGAAAAAAAAAAAAACATAAATAGATGAGCCAGCTGAGAAAAGAGCCAATGCAATATATCGTTCTGGAGAAGAAGAAAGCTCAAAGTAATAACTAGTAAAGTAAAAATAAATGTGACTAAATAAGGATTTCTTGAAATGCCAGTTGTGTTGAAATAAGGATCGCAACAAAACTTATCATCTATAAAAACACATTATAAAATTCTTGGAAACATTCAGTATATATTTACACTGACTGTAAACACTTCCTAAATAGTTATTTTGCACCAACANTTGGCAGGGTCTTAAAGTCAGGTTCAGTCTATCAAACACTATATTTGATCAGGTTTAACACTTTTTTTTCTCATGACAAATGGAGTCATGGATTGTCCTACCCCCAACAATAATCATTTTAAAATTATTTATTTATTTAGTTGTTTATTTACTTTCACAATCCTAAGGGGTATCCAACATTTCAACTGCAGAGACCAGCTTTGTCAGTGTACACTCTCTTCTTTCAAGCCAATTTATGGGCCAAGTAGTCCAAGGTGCTGCTTTGGAGATTACAACCACCTTAACCTGACTCTTGGCACCTCTTGAGCCCTGTATTGGTTCTTTGAAACATATTTCAAACACATCTTCTTTGAAACACCTTTGTTCGTGCCAACCATATTTCTATACTGTGACACTCCCATGTGGAATCAGGTACATCAATCTGGTTATGTAAAACAGAAATAGCTTTTCTTCCGTGTCAAATGAGTTACTATTATCCTTGATTTATGTTCATATTCTCCACTTCAGGGTTTAACAGTCTAAATCTACTACAAATATCTTTTTTTTACTCATAAAGAAGGTCAAATAGTAATGATATACATTGCATTCAAATTGCAATGCACATACACCTCCAACACACAGTGTTAAATATTGTAGTCTCTTAAGAGTCTCTTATCTTAATGACTAGCACCTGATATTGACATTATTAGTTTTTTGACCTCTATGAATTATTCATCATCATGTAGTGGAATATTTTATGTAGTGGAAAAAATATTACAGAATTGCTCTGTCTCTCTGCAGTAGTGATTTTGGCATGTTTGTGCATATTTGTAGTAGTATATTTCATATGTTTTAATGAATAATTTTTTTTAGAAGTTGAAAATAAACAGCTGTAAAAATATATTTGAAAATCAAGATCCATGAAATTAACTCAGCTGTTCCTCTTCTATCCATCTCTATAATCATTGGGTGCTTGTCCATAGCAGGGCCACACTATATGCAGTCCCCTCTGAAAGTATTGGAACAGCAAGGCCAATTCTTTGTTTTTTTTCTAAATAGTGAATTGGCATTTGAGTTTGAGATCAGACGATGAATATGAGACAATAGATCAGAATTTTAGCTTTCATTTCTTGATATTTACCCCAGATGTTTGAACCCACCTATTTTTTAAGTGATTAAAAAATATTGCACCATATGACTGACAAGTGTTTCTTGTTGCCCAGGTATGCCGAATTAGATTCTATTCTTATCTATTCTTTGTTTGAGCTAAACCAACATGAAGACCAGAGAGTTGTCTGTGAAAAGCAAACAATTTTGAAGCTGAAAAAAGAGAAAATCAAGCAGAGTCATTGCAAAATCATTGGGCATAGCCCATACAATAATTTTGAATGTCCTGAAAAAGAAAGAAACCACTGGTAACTGACAACCAGACATTGAACAGGTTGGCCAAGGAAAACAAGAGAAATTAATGACAGAAACATTGTGAGGACTGTGAAGAAAAACCCCAAAACAACAGTCAGTGACATCAACAGTCTTCAACAGGGCAGGGGTGAAGGTATCACAATCCACTGTTTGAAAAAGACTTTGAGGGCAGAAACATAGAGGCCATACCATAAGATGCAAACTACTAGCATCGTAAGTATCGGAAGACCGGATTGGAATTTGCAAAGAGATGAACCACAAAAGTTCTGGAACCAAGATCAACCTCTAAAGTAATGGAAAGGCCAAAGTATGAAGAAAGTGAAGTGACCCATACTCGGAATATGTTCTCTGCATTTAACCCATCTAAGTGCACACACTGCAGTGAACACTCGCACGCCGTGAACACAGCTGGAGCAGTGGGCAGCCTTTTTTGCTGCGGCGCCCAGGGGTTCAATGCCTTGTTCAAGGGTCTCACCTCAGTCATGGTACTGAGGGTGGAAGAGAGCACTGGTCATTCACTCCCCCACCTACAATGCCTGCCGGACCTGAGACTTGAACCCACTACCTTCAGGTTCACCTTCTGGTTACAAGTCCGTCTCTCTAGCCATTAATCCTCCTGGAAAGAAACCTGAGCTGAACGATCACCCCTTTGAATATGAAGCAACAGCACTACTTACAATGCCAACTTGTGGATCTGCTCAAGAACCACAACATACAAGCTCATCGGTCAAGCACAATAGTGCCATGGCTTCGGCTTGCATGGGTGATTCTGGAATAGGCTCACTAATCTTTATTGATGATGTAACTCATGATGGTAGCAGAAGAATGAATTCAGAAGTCTAGCGAAACATTCTGTCTGTCAATTTACAGAGAAATGCATCCGATCTAACTGGGAGGAACTTCATCATGAAGCAAGACAATGGCCCAAAACACACTGGCACCTCAACAACGAACTTCACTGGTGGAAAAAGGTGGAAGGTTTTTAGACTGGCCAAGTCAATCACCAGATCTTAATCCAACTGAGCATGCTTTTCACAGCAGGGAGAAACCCCCAAAACAAGCAGTAACTGAAAGAAGCTGCAGTACAAGCCTGGAAAGGCATCACAAAATAAGAATGCAACAGTTAGGTCAGTGGGTCATTGGTTTCATGGAGTTATTGCAAGCAAGGGATATGCAACCAAATATTAATCAAAAACAAAAGAATTGGCCTTGCTGTTCCAATACTTTTGGAGGGGAATGTCTGTCAGTTGTCAACAAATGTCAACTCATTCACAACTCCATACATTTCAAATTCCATTGAAATATGAGTACCATTTTTGAGTGTCTAACAGTTTGACAGATTTAATCCAAAATTTAATTGATTTGCTTGCCTTTCTCAATGCTGCACAATTGTGGGAGAGCATGCAATCTGCCCCATTTAGCTCCCAATAGCATTATTATTGCGAGTAGTGGTTAAAAATGGGTAAAATGCAACGAATGCTAATAGTGGGGCTAGTTTCAGGTCTTTTGTGTGGTTTTTGATATGTAGTTGAGCTGGAAATTTTGCTGAAACCTGGCAACCCTGGTTAATTATATTAGCTCTTCTTTTTGTGCCTCACACAATGCAACAGGAAACATACCTGCTACATTCAACACAGTTAAACAAATGTAAATCTGCAACTCTTCTAAATGAGCTGCTAGACAGTGAGGTGGATGACAGTATGCTGTCAACCTTTAACTGCCTATTACAGAGTTACTCTAAAAATTCTAAATAGTAGCCTGTCAAGTCTGATAGCTTTTCAGCTTAATTTGGTTTGAGGCTATGTTTTTATTAATGCTGTCCTGTCCCACCAAAATCTATGGCCACGAGTCACTGCTTCTAAGACAGAGCAAGATGAATAATCAGCGAGTTGACCTTCAATAATATTAATTGATTTAACATGGAAGGCAAAATGAACATTGCAGTAGAATACTGCTTATGTTTGTTAATTCACAAAATATCTATCTATTGTTGTTTGATGTTATGCACTCTGAGATGCTTTTCTGCCAATCACAGTTGATAATACTAACTTAATTATGTTTATATGTTGTATTGGCCATAAAAAAGATATCATATAGTACACACAAGACAACATCACAGGTCTTGATTTGTCACTTTTGTTTGTTATCATCTCTTTACTGATGTTGGATGCCATGACCCAAAAGTAATTTTAATGCTGTTATCGCAAGAACATTTTATAAAACAATTATGTATGTTCTAGATGAAAATTTCTGAAACTATATTCAATTTTGTACATCTTATTACAACCTGTATATGGCAGTTAAATTTTATACACCATTAGCTCAGACATTACTAGACCTGCAGTGTCCTTATCTATATATGCTTTATGTCACTTCTCCCAAGAGATCACGCCAATCTAGTCCTACATCTTTTTTCCACTCCTAGTCCCTCTAACTAGGCTGTGCAATCTTTCACACCCTTTCCTGGTGCCTCAGATTGCCTTTTCAGCTTTCCCACTTAATATGCATAACTCCTAAACCATTTATTATCTCACTGGTCCCTCCTCAGTGGCATCCCACCACCAACAAAATGAACTATGACAGCCCTATTCTATCACCACAATGATTAATTCCAATAGCCATAGGTTCCCCTGAGTCAAGGTGCTTCCCACATACTGCTATGGCTATCTGTGAGAAATTATGAGACAGAATTCAGCCTTTTTCATTTTTGCATAAGATTCATTACAGTGCCGCCAGGGAGAATTTTTAATATGCCCTACTTGAGCGAACAGATATCCATCTATAATGAAAATATTGTCTGAGACAAAAGCGGCTATTATCAATAGTATTATTGATGAGTAAGGGGCAGTCTGCTATGAAAATCCCAGAATCATGTAAGTGCTGAGATTAATTGGTGTATAAAATAATCAATGGTGCAGCATGATGTTTCAGCAAATGTATAATTACATAGACATATATAATCTCACAAAACCATAAACCTATACTTACATAGCTCTTGTGGCTTGGAAATTCACAGTTCAGAGATGCCACAGTATCAAAATCCTAGATGAATACACATTGAAGTATGAAAAAAGGTACATTTTCTCCATTTTCTCTGATTAAATGGACACATCAGCTGCCTAAAAGTGTTAAATAGGAGATATTTCCAAGTCTTGCTTCCCAAAAAGCTGTATGGGCTCCAGTGAAGCCATTAATTTAAGAGGATCAGAGTGAGGATCATTTTAAAATGGCAAATTGTGCCAGAATCAGAGCTGGTATTGAGGGGCAGAGAACAAAATGGCAAGGAGGACATCAAAAAAAGACTTTTCTTGCTTCCTATTACACATGCTCTAGGTTTTAGATGGTCTACCACTTACAATTAAATCCCCCAGCAGTCTGATAAGTTGGAACAGGTCTCGGGAGATTACAGCCATGCCGAGACGCTCAGCTGTGTTCCTGACAAGCTTATTCCTCAGAGCACTAGGAAATGTACTCGCACATCTTTTCTTTTTCTCCCCTCCCACAAAATCCTTATCATGAAAACTTTGTATGACACACTGACTTCAACCCAGTTTCATATTTTATTGTCAAATTTGTATAAATAAAAAAGCAAAGGAATGCTTACAGTTCAGGGTATTTTGTAGCCAGTCAAATTACTGTTCCACAGAGGAATATGAAATCAGAATGAGTGTGCATATATACATATATATACATGCACATTATTTATTTGCTATGATAAAACAAGTTTAACCATATACAAATTTATTAAACTGTTATAAAGGAATAGCTAGACAATTTCACTTTTGTATTGCTTTCTTCACTCATCAGAATACCTATGCCTGTACAGTAACAACCATGTATAGTCAGATCAGATGCATCTATGTTTCTTGCATGGAAGGAAGCTTGAAACAGGAATCCTTATACTCTGATAAACAAGATGACCAACGAGACATTCAAAAAGTCATTCACATTAATGTACCAACTAGTGCTGTTACCTTACTAGTACTGGCTAATAATTTTGGTGAAGGTTTGGTCATTCATTTTGCATCATTTCTGTCTACATTTACATATAATTGCATCACACATACCAAGTTAATCATGTTAATTTTCCCCCCAAGGGCCTCCAACTCCAATGTGTATTTTGAAATATGAGAAAATATTTCAACCTAATATATGCAAAGGGAATTTATTTTGCATATGGCTAATGCATGGTTAATTAAATCCCCATTTTGATTAAGAATAAAAGTTTGACACAAACAAGAATTGTTGTTAAAATTGTTATTATTATTATTTTTTTAAATTTAGAGTAACTGTTGATTAGCTGCAAATTAAGCCTAAAGGAAAAAAAATACCTATTTTTAAACTGAAAACTGGACAGAGAAAAATTTCTGTTATCGAATTGTATTCTTTATGCACTATGTCTATTATATGTTTGTAATTTCTTAAATTTCATGACATTTTGATTTTTAGGCTCCGGTCTTGATGCTGGTTAAGCCCTAATCAACACAAGCCAAATCCCATATGGTATTTGCACAGACAATATCTGTTCTCAATGTCACATTCAGGGTCAGTAAATTACATTGCAGGTCAGAATTAATCTATTTGTCTGTATTTTGTACCTTTAGGTAGAAATGTTCCAAAATGCATATTTGGGCAAGCACTCAAAAATATGCTATTTTGCTAATGTGAAAGACATAGTTCTCCAAGGATGTTACATAATTAATGATTTTTTTAACCCCCACACTATCTTTTAGTAAATTAGGACCTTATTGGACAGCTATGTTGAGGATCAGTCAGTGAGCAAAAATGCTCCTTCTAGGCTGACCCACCAACATAAATGCAGTTAAAATTGAAGCCTTAGTTGCCAATGAACATAATAGGAAGTCTATGCAGAATGTGATTTTGCTAGCAATGTTAATAATGAGAAAGGTAAACAATGGCCTGAAGTGTCACTGTGTGTTGTTTTTGTTGGCTGGGAAATTCAAAGGTTAGAATTTCAATATGAAATTTTATTATGCTCCTGTTACATCTCACAGAGACAATTAAGATATTAATACAGTAGTATTAAACTGCTTGACAAACTGGAATAATGACAGTAAGAACCAATAATGACCACATGAAAGGCAACTGAACAAGATCCCTATATTAATAAATTGCAAAATTATTGGACTTCAACACAAAAATGGAAACTGGTCTCACATTTTTTTTTCATAAATAATATAATAAAAAAAAGTAAAGCATTAAACATTGATAATAGATCATGTCCTGGGTCAATGGCAATTGTAGCTACAAGCTGAAAAGGGATAATGGATGGCTACAGGTTAGAAACATTTCTTAAGATACAAGATAATGAGAGTGAAATTCCTATTTCATTTAAATGTTGTACCTTCAAAGAAGGCCTCGCTGGTTTCATCTAAAAAATAATGATGAAAACAATCCTATTGAGATCTGAAGCAGACATACTCTAGACCAAATAAGTTTGAGGGAAAATGAATGCATTAAAAGAAGTAAGGTTAGTAAGGTAAGGGTAAGGTTCTTAGATCATTATCAGTGTGACTCTCACAAATCAGAAAAAACAAAAAATACACACACACACACACACACACACACACACACACACACACACACACACACATATATATATATATATATATATA